>ML807218.1:20394-41577 GCA_009831015.1 Picea engelmannii
ATGGATTTTAATTTTCAAGAACTTTTCATGAAATTTTCATTGGAAGGAAAAGAAATTGAGTTAAGAGGTATCACAGCGAAACCTGGTAAGGTGATAAGCTCTAACGACAAGACAAAATTATTGAAAAAGGGGCATCAAGGCGTTATTGCACAACTATTCTCACTAGATGTTCAAACATCTAAGCCGTCTATTCCTCAAGATCTCCAAAGGATCATTAATAAGCATTCCAAAGTATTTCAAGATATTCCCAAAGGTCTTCCACCCACTTGAAATCATGATCATGAAATTCATCTAATTCCTGGGAGTGTTCCTCCTAACATCAGGCCATACGGATACCCTTACGCCCAGAAGAGTGAAATTGAGCACATGGTTGAAGAAATGTTAGAGGCTAGCATTATTAGACCTAGCCAAAGTTCTTACTCTACACCAATGGTAATGGTATTCAAGAAAGATAACTCATGGCGTATGTGTCCAGATTACAGAGAACTCAACAAGATCACTATTAAAGATAAGTTTCCCATTCCTGTCATTGACGAATTGTTAGATGAACTACATGGAGCAATCTATTTCACAAAATTGGATCTTCGTTCAGGGTATCATCAGATCAGAATGAAGGAAGAAGATATCCCAAAAACAACATTCTGAACCCATGAAGGCCATTATGAATTTTTGGTCATGCCTTTTGTCCTTACAAATGCACCTTCCACATTCCAAGGGTTGATGAATTCCATTTTCAAGCCCTTCCTTCAAAAATTTGTATTAGTATTTTTTGATGATATACTAATCTATAGCAAGTCTTGGGAGGATCATGTGTGACATGTTGACAAGGTTCTACAACTACTAAAGGAGCAACAACTATATGCCAAACCATCCCAATGGTTTTTTGAAGTAAAGGGGGTAGAGTACTTGGGTCATAATGTATCTCATGAAGGTGTCAAGGTAGACCCTAACAAGATTAAGTCCATGATGGACAGGCCGATTCCCAAAACATTAAACAATCTTAGAGGATTTTTGGGTTTGACAGGTTATTACCGCAAGTTTGTTTGGAACTATGGAAGAATAGCAGCACCTTTAACATCACTAACTAAGAAGGATGCATTTTCAAGGACTCCAGAGGAAAATAAAACTTTTGAACAACTTAAATAGGTGATGTGTAAAGCTCCTGTCATGACCACTCCAGACTTCACAAAAACCTTTATTGTGGAATGTGATGCCTCAAGAAATGGAATTGGTGCTGTCCTAATGCAAGAAGGAAGGCCCCTATCTTTTGAAAGTCAAGCACTCAAGGGAAAGGACTTACACAAACCCATTTATGAGAAAGAAATGATGGCAATACTACATGCATTGAAGAAATGGCTTCCTTACCTAATAGGTAGGCACTTCAAGGTCAAAAAAAGATCATGATAGTCTTAAATACTTATTGGAAAAAAGACTATCTTCAGAAGAACAACAAAAATGGGTAACCAAGATATTGGGTTATGATTTTGGAATCGTTTATAAAAAGGGGACGCAAAATGTTGTGGCAGATGCACTTTCAAGAAAGGATGAATATGTTGAGGCCTTTCTCTATGCTATCTCGATCATCCAACCTGATTGGATAATAGAAGTAAGGGATGAATGGAAGAATGACGAAAAAGTGTGGACTCTCATTCAAAGGTTGTAGCAGGATTCCAGTGCATCAGATACATTTACATGGAAAAATGATTCACTATGGTACAAAGATCACTTATATTTATGTAAGAACTCCCAAATCAAACAAAAGGTACTATTGGAATTGCACACCTCTCCAGTAGGAGGGAACTCGAGATTTTTGAAAACCTACCATAGAGTCAAGAAGGATTTTTTTTTGGATGGCCTTAAAACTGATGTTCAAAGGTTTGTGGAAGAATGTTTTTTTTGCCAACAAAATAAGGTGGAAACAATTAAGACCCCAGGTCATTTACAACTATTATCCATCCCATGTCAGTGCTAGGAGGACGTTTCCATGGATTTCATCACAGGGTTACCAAAGTCTAAAGGAAAGAGTGTCATCATGGTGATTGTTGATATACTGACCAAGTACGCACACTTTTTTGCACTCTCTCATCCCTTCAAAGATAGCACAGTTGCCACCGCATTCATGGAGACAGTTCAAAAGTTACATGGAAGCCCAAAGATTATTGTAAGTGACAGAGATCCCATCTTCACTGGACATTTTTGGACAAAATTATTTTATTGTTTGGGTAATCAATTGGCTCATAGCTCATCCTATCATCCTCAATTAGATGGACAAACCAAGATAGTGAACAAATGTTTGGAAGGTTACCTTCGTTGCTTTGTCTCTGATAAACAAACACAATGGTTCAAATGGTTACCCTTGGAAAAATGGTGGTATAGCACTCCCTTTCATACTGCAATAAAAATGACACCATTTATGGCACTTTATGGATATCACCCTCCGTCCATCACTTCTTCTCTAAAATAAAAATCTAAGGTTCAAGCAGTGGAATATCACATCAAGAATCAAAAACAAGTTCTCCAAATCTTAAAGGACAACCTGACCATGGCACATAATCACATGAAACAACGAGCATATGAACATCATAGTGAAAAACGTTTTGAAGTAGGGGATTGGGTATTTTTAAGACTACAACCATACAAGCATATGTCCCTCAAGAAAACCAAGAAGGATAATAAATTATCACCAAAGTAGTATGGCCTTTATAAGGTGTTGCAAAAGATTGGCACTATGGCATACAAATTGGAGTTGCATGCATCTTCACAAGTACACCCAGCTTTCCATGTTTCATTCTTAAAGAAGGTTATAAGCAACAAGATCCCAGTTCAAACTATATTTCCAGAACTTGATGAGGAAGGAAAAATCATATTGGAGCCTGAAGCCATCACTAACACAAGAATTCGTCAGCTGAGGAATAGATCCATTTTAGAGTATCTCATTAAATGGAGGAAACTATCGGCCGAAGATTCCACTTGGGAAGATGATTCTTTTATACAAAAGCATCCAGAGTTACTCAATAATTGTAGACAAAACTTGTCGCAAGAGGAGGGGCATGTTAAGCCCTAATATTGAATCATTACCCCTTAATTGGGGCATATTATATTAGTAATGTTATTTTATTTATGTCGGATTTAGGCCATTAGTTGTAATTATACCTCCTAGTCTCCTATATATACCAAGGAGACATTTTAATTTTGAATCATCTTGTACTTGAACATTTAAGTGGGGTAAAAGGAGGTTGCCCCCTTGAAGAGGCTTATTATCTGAAATTATCTCTTTTTCAAGGAATTGAGTACTTTTTCTGAGGTTTTTCTATGCTATATTGATATTTGGTTCCTAACAGATTTGCACAGGATCATTCTAAATTTGTCCCTAAGTCTGATTGACTTTTCAATTCCTCCATAGGGAATCCCACAAACATACAAAAATGTTTTCCACAGATCCTTGTAGGTATGCCCCATGATTAAACACAAGGTATCAACCCAAATCTCCTGACCAACAATATGATCGCACCCTTTGTTGAATCGGGATTTTGGGTTTTGCGATTCCTGTTGTCGAGTTTCTTGTCTCTTCAACCTATGAAACTTGAAATGCCAAATTGTCAAAATATTTGGCTGCATCCTCCTCCATCGTTGTGTCACGTTTTGCGACTTCAGGAATTATGGATTAAAGAACCCCGACTTCTTGTCGTAAAAAATGCCTAAATGTCAAACCCCGATGCATTCAGCAAAGGCTGGTTTCCCAATGAAACTTTTTGTCGATTTGGAGTTTCAGAATTTGCGATTTTGTGAATCCAAATACAAGTCTCCTGGTTCTCCAACCTCTGACACCCAAAATAGTCAACAAAGATTGACTTCGCCTAGCGACGATTACACGCCACTTGTCTGTTCAACTGTACTCGATTTCCCACATGGATTCTTGCCACCTATCCACTCGAGCTTTCGGCTTTCAGGACTTGAGAAACCCTTCGACAACCATTCCTCTATCATTTAAAAACCCTGAACTCTAAAATTATTCCCATGTGATCAACAGATATAAGCCTTCATTCGATCCGATGACCCACGTTATTTCAGGATTCTGGGTATTGAGAGTTCAAAACTTTCGATCCCAAAATGCTGTCTCCTCTGCTTCCCAACACCCGAAGTACCAAAATCCCAAGATTCTACACCAAAATCCTATCGCGACTCGCGACTTCGGGATTTTTTCTCCACCATGCCTGACTCCTTGTTGTTAGGACCCCTGAAATGCCAAAATCTGAAATTCCAAAGCGCCAATATTCTACGCCTCGTCTTCACACACGGTAATCCATTTCATGATTCAAAAGTTCGAGTGACCAAGGGATTTGGCTTGCACTCCAGAATTACAAACCCCAATTTTCAAAAATGATATTGATGGCTCGATGTTCACAATTGATGATCGACGTTGAATCTTGAAACCAACATAATGGGTTCATCTAACCCTTATCCACCCTACAACTACTCAGGATCCTACGGTCCTCGCGACTTCATGATTTTTCTGCGGAGAATTTCGACCGTCTGATTCACTCCTCAATGAATCTTTGGGTAATGAACCAATGTTCTTTCACTGGAACTTAAGCTTCTACGCAATGATTAATCTCCCCTTCTTCCTTTGAATACTTCAAAGGCATTGATCCTCTTGAGATTTCTATTGTAACCTCAAGTCTGAAAAGGACTCCTGCACGCACTCTTTGCGACAATCTTTCAAATGCTTTTGTGTATTTTATTCTTCGACTCTGTGCACTCTTGGAAACAATAGTCCTTCACTCTTAAACCTTAGTTGATGAATTCTAAGGCTTCAACTAGCCTGCGCACACCTTGCACAACTTTTGTGCTTCACCTGCACTTCTACTGGAATGAGAACAACGGTATTCTTCCTGAGAATTCTGAGATAAAACTCAGACCTTCGTCAATGTGCACCTTGCAAACATTCACTGCACTCCTTGTAGGAACTCTCTCAGGAAGGGAAACAATTGAAACTCATTCTTCTCCTCTCTTAGACTTCATACATTCTACATGAAATCATACATTCAACAAAGAATAACAACAAAGGAATAANTGCACCTTGCAAACATTCACTGCACTCCTTGTAGGAACTCTCTCAGGAAGGGAAACAATTGAAACTCATTCTTCTCCTCTCTTAGACTTCATACATTCTACATGAAATCATACATTCAACAAAGAATAACAACAAAGGAATAATAGAGAGAATAAAACAACTGTAAGCATACCATTCATCATATGTAAATAAAAAACATCATAACACCATGAAATCTAAGTCAAAGATTCATATATTAACTCAGATACTCCTGTACATGGGTTCTTGTCTACAACTCTCTGCTACAACTCTTTTTTTTTTCTCTTCTATACTAATGATACAATAATACAAGAGTGAGGGTGTCTATATCCATTTTCCCTCCACTCTAAACTGTCTAATCTCTTAATTCCAATATACCTACTTTCATTAACAGACTTAAATGCCTATTACAATTTTACATATGGGAGTAATCCCCCCAGATCTGTTAATATCTCCTAGGTATAAGTGCAAAATACTCCTTCTTCCTAACTATTACACTAATGCTTTTAAGTTCAAAATTCAAAACGTTGTTCATAGAAATGTGCTCTTTTTCCATCTGCGCATCCAACTGCTCCTTTAGCTAGGTGCATGTTTTTGGCTTTGTACGATGCTCCTGTATCATACTCTCTTGCTTGAAAATTTTCATGATCTCCTATCCATGAGCTCTTTCATGGTCTTTCCATGCTTATGAATTTCTTCTTCATCTTCCCAACTAGCATCTTCAACTGAATATCCCTTCCATTTGACCAAGTATTCAAAATACTCTTTTCTCTTGGTCTTTTTGCTAATCCTCTTGTCAATTATTCTTTCCATTTGTGGTTTTTCAGCTACATGCATTTGTTTTTTCCATCGAACTTCTTTCTGTTCATCTTCTGCTCCTACTTCTTCAGCTCTGTAAGGGTACAAATCTGCAACATTGAATATCAATGAGATTTAGATCCCTTCGGGTAATTCAATCTCATATACATTTGCCCCAAATTTCTTTATGACTTTGCACAGTCCAATCTTTTTCATCTTCAGTTTGTTATATGTTTCCCTCAGTAATATTTCCTTCCTCAGATGTGCAAGAATCAAATCACCAACTTCAAATTGAAGTTCTCACCTGTGTTGATTTTCTCTTCGCTTGTATTCTTGATTTGAACTCTGCAATCGCTCCTTAACTCGGTTGTGAAGCTCCTTCATTGCTTTTGCAAAGTCCTCTACACTAGAACTTTTGAATTCAGTTTGTTCCACATCTTTCAATTCAGAAACTCCCATTGGTTGCATTCCATATACAATCTGGAATGGACTCTACCCTGTGCTTCTTTTAAGTGAGTCATTATAAGCAAATTCCACTTGTGGCAAAATTTGATCCCACTGACTATGGTGTTCAGTCACTAAGCTCCTCAACAAATCTCCCAAGATCCTATTTATGACCTATGTCTGTCCATCCATATGAGGATGATACATTGAGATAAAAGACAAAATTGTCCCCAACTCTTTCCATAAGGTCCTCCAGAAATTCCCTATGAACTTGGTATCTCCATCAAACACGATACTCCTTGGCAAGTCGTGAAGTCTGACAACTTTCTTGAAAAACAGGTTCGCAATATGAGTTGCGTCACTAGTTTTCTGGCATGGTATGAAATGTGCCATTTTTTAAAATCTGTCGACTACCACAAAGACTGAATCATATCCTCTCTATGTTCTTGGTAGTCCTAATATAAAATCCACTCTCACTATGTCCCACGACCTTTCTGGTATGGGTAATGGTTGATATAACCCTGTGTTCTTCCTTTTTCCTTTTGTGTGCTAGCAAATCCTGCATCTGTCCACAAATTTCTTAACATCTGTCCTCATCCCTAGACAAAAATATGAGCCATTCAACTTTTAGAACATCTTGTCCTGATTGAAATCTCCAACCAATCCTCCACTGTGTTTTTCCTTCAGAAAATTCTCCCTCATGTTTCATTTTGGAATACATAGTTGATTGCCCCTGAATAATAATCCATCCTAGATCATATACTCGGTCCATTGGCTTATGTCCCTGAGAATTGGATTCTCAGATGCCTCATATTCCTCCTTAAAATATGGGTCATCCTTATACATTTCTTTGAGGTTATCAAAACCCAAAGTCTTGACTTTGAATTCCTGCATAAGAAAAAAAATCTTTCTCAAAGAATCAACTTTGTTAGCAGTTCCAGAAATATGCTTTATTACAAAAGTAAAATTTTGCATGAATTCAACCCATTTAGCATGTTTTTGGTTCAAATTCTCCTGTTGAGTCACGGATTGTAAAGCATGATTATCCCTGTACAAAACAAACTCTTTAGGAACCAAATAATGTCTCCATTTCTTCAGTGCTTGTATGACTACATAAAATTCTTTGTCATATGTTGAGTGCTTGATCTTCGCTTCATTCAGTTTCTCACTAAAATATGTGATTGGCCTATCATCTTGGCTCAAGACTGCTCCAATTGCAAATTCACTTGCATCACACCTAACTTGGAATGTGTTGCTAAAATCCGACAAAACCAGAATTGGTTGCTCTGTGATTTTCTTCTTCAGCAGGTTGAAACTCTTCTCTGCTTCTTCTATCCAGTGAAAATATTTATGTCTTTTCTTCACCGTATCCATCATTGGTGTGATAATTCCATTGAAATTTCGAATGAATTTCCTATCGAAACTTGCCAAACCATGGAAGCTTCGAACTTCAAACATGCTCTTCGGCGATGGCCAATTCTTAGTTGCATCGACCTTTTCGGGATCCATCTTCAACTCATTCGCAGAGATAACAAAACCCAAATAAATGAGTTATGTCCTCATAAATGATGATTTCTTCATATTAATCAGCAGATTCTCTTGCTGTAATCTCCTCATCACTGCAGCTAAATGCCTTAAGTGATCTGCTTCTATCTTGATGAAAATTAATATATCATCAAGATATATAATGACGAATTTCCCTATGAAATCCTTCAGGACTTCATTCATCAATCTCATGAACGTATTGGGTGCATTTGTTAAGACAAATGGCATGACAAGCCATTCATATAGACCCTCATTCGTCTTGAATGTTGTCTTCCATTCATCACCTTCTCTCATTCTAATCTTATGATATCTTCTTTTCAAATCAATCTTTGAAAAAAATCTTGCTCCACTCAAGAAATCCATCAAGTTGTCCATCCTTGGTAATGAAAATCTGTATCTAATGGTAATCTTATTGATCTCCCTTGATTCTTTACACATTCTCTAACTTTCATCTTTCTTTGGGATGAGCACTGTTGGAACATCACATGGACTCAAGATCTCTCGAATCAATCCTTTGTCCATTAAGTCCCGGACCTGTCTCTTAATTTCTTCATTTTCCCATGGCGTCAACTTGTATGCGGATTTATTGGGTAATATGGCTCCAGGTATAAGGTCGATATGATGGCTTAAACTTCTGATAGGTGGCAACGAGCAAGGTAGTTCATCCACTACGATATCAACAAACTCTTCCGGCAACTCGTGGATTTCTTTTGGTAAATCATCTATCCTTGTACTATTCAAAACAATTCTGGGATTCCTAACCACAATAAATTGTGTGTCTTCCTTATTCTTAACCTCATTAAGAAGTTCCTTCCCACTCATGATAAGTACAGTGTTGCTCATTTCTGTTTTCACCTCTTTATATTTAATTGGCAACAGCATGTGAGTCCTACCATTAGTGTTCTTTCTCCGATCATGAATCACGTTTCTATCATATTTCCATGGTCTACCCAACAATATATGAAAAACATCCATGGGAATAACATCACATAATATTTCATCCTTATATCCTCCTATTTTAAGTTCAACTAAACATTGTTTAGTGACATTTACCTGATGTCCTTTTTGTAGCCACAAAACTCTGTATGGGCTTGGATATTCAACAGTCTCCATCTCTAGATTTTCTATCATCTATGTAGATACGAGATTGTCTATGCTACCACTGTCCACTATGACCTTGCATAACCTATCCTTCATTTTGCAAGCAGTCCTAAACAAATTGTTTCTTTGGGCTTGGTTCGCTGCCTCCTTCTCTGGCTTCAAGAGAAATTTCCTCATCATCAAAGATCTTCCGCCCTTAGCATCTTCTGCCTCAACATTCCATCCTTGAGCTTTGGCAATGTGAGTTTTGCCACCATCTTTTTTCTTATCTGGATAGTCATAGGATTTATGTCTGATCTTTCCACAGACAAAGCATTTTACTTCATCGCCTCTACCTCTTCCTCTTCCTCTAGCTCGAGGAAAAGTATTTCTATCAGCATACTGCCCTCTCTGTGAGCTTCCTCCTCTCTCATGTTGAGTTTGTGGTTTATTCCACTCTTCTTTATATTTCTGAGTTCTATCTTGGGAAATTGTTTTTCCTCTGGCTTGACTTCTACTTCAGCCTCTTTGACCTTGCTTTCGGCTCAACTTCTCTTCAACTTTCAGAGCTATCTGATAAGCAACTTTCACATTTCGAATGATCATCATGCTCATCTCATATTGAATGTCATATTGTAGACCATTCATGTATATGGAAACTTTTTCATCATCGTTTTCCCGATGACCTGCTTTGATGTTTATCTTGTAGAACTCTTCAGTATATTCTTTCACTCACATTAGCTTCTGTCTTAAATTCTACATCCTATGAAATAGAGTGATTTGATAATCCTTGGGTATAAATTTGGATCTCATCTTTGCAACCATTCTATCCCAGCTCTTGATTTTATGCTTGCCTTTGCAGCGTCTATCAGCCTACAGTTCATCCCACCATAGTGTTGCATGCCCTTTAAGTCTAGTAGCAACATGTTTGACTTTCTTTTCTTCCTCAACATCCTCATAGTTGAAGTACTTATCTAGAGCTCTAATCCAGTCTAGAAGATCTTCAAAATCCAGGTTTCCCTCATACATGGGAATCTCTATCTTTTCTATGGCACCTATCCTTGCAACAACTCTGAATAGGCACTTGTCTGTAGCATCTTCGATTGCGACTTCTTCTCCTTCATTTCCAGTTTCATTTTCATTTTTAGCTTCGCTGATATCCCCAATGTCAACTGTGAACCTTTGTGTTGTCTCTATGGCATCAAGTCTAGAACATAAGTCACGCATTTCTCTTTCTCTTGTTGGATCAGGCATTGGCATTGGCCTGTCTCTTTTTCTTCTTGATGTTTATCTTGTAGAAAAGAACTTGTTCTGCAACTTTGATACCAAATTGGTGCGTATCAGACTACTCCTTTTTCTCTAGCTCCTTCTACCTAAAATATACAAACATAATCAAGCTCTGATACCACAAATGACGCAGACCCCAACCCTCAGGCCAAGATCCATGCAGGATCATTCTAAATCTGCCCCTGAGTCTGATTGACTTTTTGATTCCTCCACAGGGAATCCCACACACACACAACAATGTTTTCCACAGGTCCTTGTAGTTATGCCCCATGATCAAACAAAAGGCATCAACCCAATCCTCTTTACCAACAATATGATCGCACCCTTTGTTGAATCAAAATTTTGGGTTTCGTGATATCGTGATTCATGTTGTCGAGTTTCTTGTCTCTTCAACCTCTGAAACATGAATGTCGAATTGTTGAAATCTTTGGCTACGTCTTCCTCCACAGTTGTGTTGCATTTCATGAATTTAGGAATTTTGGAGTAAAGAACCCCGACCTATTGTCTTCAAAACTACCAAAATGTTGAACCCCGATGCGTTCAACAAAGTCTAGCTTCCCAACAAAAATTTTCATCGATTTGGAGTTTCAGACTTCGCGATTTCGCGAATCCAGATACAGGTCTCCTGGTTATCCAACCTCCAACACCCGAAATAGTCAACGAATATTGACTTCATCTGGAAATGAGTACACACCACCTGTCTCTTCCACTGTAATCTATTTCCCACATGGATTCTTGCCACCTGTCCACTCGAGCTCTCTGGATTTTGAGACTTGAACAACCCTTTGACAACCGTTCCTCTATCACTTCAAAACCCCGAACTTTGAAATGATGCCTTCCATGGGATCAATGGCTATAAGCCTTCATTCAATCCGAAGATCCATGTTATTTAGGGATTCCAGGTACTGGGAGTTTGAAACTCTCGATCCCAAAACGTTGCCTCCTCTGCTTCCCATCACCCGAAGTGCTGAAATCCTGAAATTTCAAACTAAAATCCTGTCGCGACTCGCGACTTTGGGATTTTCTCTCCACTATGGACATCTCCTTGTTGTTAGGACCCCCAAAATTCCAAACTCTGAAATTACGAAGCGCCAAAATTCTACATCTCGTCTTCACACACGGTAATCCATTTCGCGATTCGGAAGTTCGAGTGACCAAGGGATTTGGCTTTCAGTTTGGAGTTACAAACTTTGATTTTCTGAAATGATCTTGATGGCTCGAAGGTCATGATCAACGGTCAACATTGAATATTGAAACCAACTTAATGGGTTCGTCTAACCTGTATCCACCCGACAACTACTCGAGATCCTATGGTCCTTGCGACTTCGCGAGTTCTCCGTGGAGCATTTTGACTGTCTGATTCACTCCTCAATGAATCTCTGGGAAACGACCCAATGTTATTTCACTAGAACTTAACCTTTTGTGTGATGATTCATCTACCTGTCTTCCTTTGAATACTACAAAGGTGTTGATCCTCCTGATCTTTCTATTGCAACCTCAAGTCTCGAAAGGACTCCTGCATGCACTCTTTGCGAAAGTCTTTCAAATGCTTCTATGTATTTGATTCTTCAAATATGTTCACTCTTGGAAACAACAATCCTTCACTCTTCAACCTTAGTTGATGAATACTAAGGCTTCAACTAGCCTGCACACACCTTGTACGACTTCTGTGCTTCACCTGCACTTCTGCTGGAATGAGAACAATGTTATTCTTCCTGAGCTTTCTGAGATAAAACTCAAACCTTCGTCAACCCACACCTTGCGAACATTCACTAAACTCCTTGCAGGAACTCTCTCATGAAGAGAAACAATTGAAACTCATTCTTCTCCTCTCTCAGATTTCATACATTCAACATGAAATCGTACACTCAACATAGAATAACAACAAAGGCATAACAGAGAGAATAAAACAATTGTAAGCATACCATTCAACATATGTAAACAACAAACATCATAACACCATGAAATCTAAGTCAAAGCTTCATATATTAACTCAAATACTCCTGTAAATGGGTTCTTCTCTACAACTCTCTGTTATGGCTCTTCTTTTTTTGTCTCTTTTGTGCTAATGATACAATAATACAAGAGTGAGGGTGTCTATATCTGTTTTCCCTCCTACACTCTAAACTGTCTAATCTCTTAATTCCAATCTACCTACTTTCATTAATAGACTTAAATGCCTATTACAATTTGATAGATGGGAGTAATCCCCCCAGATTTGTTCATATCTCCTAGGTATAGATGCAAAGTATGCCTTCTTCCTAACTATTAAATTAATGATTTTAAGTTGAAAATTCAAAACGTTGTTCATAAAAATGTGCTCTTTTTCCATCTACGCATCTAGCTCCTCCTTTGGCTAGGCGTCTTCTTTTGGCTTTGTACGATGCTCCTGCATCATCAAGTTTCCAACTTGCCAAAACTCTGAGGTACCAAAATACTTCTCGGTTCTCCTCCTTACAACTTCATTAGATCTAATGGTCTGGGATCGTTTGCCTCCCTCTGAGGACAAATCTTGCCTACTAGATTTTACGAGAATTTCAAGGATTCATTTCCTTGAATAATTTCACTGCTCTTCCTCTTGAGATTTTTTTCGTCGATCTTCCTTATTCCTTTGAATAATATCTTCGACATGTAGTCATATTCCTGGCCTGAGAACACCTTGCAAAAAACTTTCATCCACACTCACTCCTTACGACCGTTCTCCAACTTCTTCTATCTCTCGTTACTGAATCCTACTATCCATCCTAAGCTTTCGAGTCTAAAAGCTCTATCACACACTCCTTGTGGATGCTAATTCACTCCTTGCATCTGTATAACTTTCACTATATCCTATGATCTTTCGAGTTGAAACACACTTAGTCATGCACTCCTTGCGGACACTATCCACACCTTTCACTCGCTCACTGAAAAGAAATGATTGAAACTTATCTATTCCTCACAATGATTCATACATTCAACAAAGAAAATGCATTCATGGATTCAAGAACAGAAATAAAAAAGGAGTTGAAAAAATAACAGAAGCCCTACCATTCATTCAGATAGACACATACCCATACACACTTTTGGAACAATGTTCTTCAGTTATGTTCACCCAACTGAAACTTACATACATTCATATAAATTTTCTCTACATCTCCCAACACTTAGCTTACAATGGAAATCTACACATACTAGATTCAAACACTACAACAACGATCAACAACAATTGACAATAACCCTTACTAGGCAATATTCCAAAGATTTATAGAAAGAGGTGATTTTCAAGCATTCCCTCCAAGTATTCTGCTATCAACTACTTCATGCCTACTACAATAAATATTGCATCAAACATATGAGAGTGCAAGCTCCAAATTTGTACTGCGATCCAATTTACAAAACAAAATGCATTCCCCCATCAATCTTACGTGATGGTTCAACCTCCAGTCATTAAAGACATTCATAACTCAAAAAACTTTGTCAGATTTCTTATAAATACATGGATCAGTTTGAAATTCAAAATATTTCAAAATATGCGCTAGTGCACTGACTTGTCCTCCACGCTTTTTCTTTTTTGGCATGCTCCTACATCACATCACATTTCATTAATATCAAAATGCAACAAAACACTTAATGAACATCACAATGTACCATGAAATTTGATGAACATTGCAATGTAACATGCCTATTAACATAGAAAGATGAATGTTTCAATCCAAAATATGTTGGAGACATTGTTGACTGATTTTAGGAGTTGATAGTTTCTCGAGACATATTTTCTCATGTATACATATTACTCTTATTAATGATAAACTTTGAGCTAGGTGTGCCTTATTGAGAAATATATTTTCTTCATTGTTGTGCTGGTGTAATTATTCATTTGGTATCAAAGAAAAGGTGAGAAGTTGTCACTAGATTGTTGTCAATTATTGTAAGTGTTGTTGTCATATTACAAAATAATGCATA
This sequence comes from Picea engelmannii, assembly GCA_009831015.1. Classification (NCBI taxonomy): domain Eukaryota; kingdom Viridiplantae; phylum Streptophyta; class Pinopsida; order Pinales; family Pinaceae; genus Picea; species Picea engelmannii. Next base: position 34,583 of record ML807218.1, read on the forward strand.
GCTTGAAGCACAAGTTTTGGCATGCTATTTGTTGAGGAGTGTTGTAGTTTCCATCATATCATTGAGAAATTGTGTTGATTGTTAAGGAAGCCTCCATCGAATGATTTTTTTTTTGCACCATACAATCCAATCGTGTATGGACTAGGCGCACTTAGCTATGCACACATATGTATGAGAAGCTTAATAATCATGCTCAACAATAGCATGGATGGGATTGTGTGGACTGGTTGCTACATGGAGTGTAGAATAGTTGGTGTACATGTGACGAGTTGGTGTGAGATGTGTGAAGGAGTGTGCAACGTGAATTTGAGCATGGAGAATGAAAGGAAGACATCCTCAACATGAATGGTTATGTATGTTCCATGTTTCGAGAGAGATTTGGAGCAATTAAGTGAATGATATTCACAGAGCAGACGAGAAAAACTGTTATGATTTTTTTTTAATTGAATGGATCCATATTTTCATTGTGGATATATTTTTGTATACGTATTTTCCCTTTATTTTTCCATATATTAAAAAATAAAGGAAAGATGCATGGCTGGAATAGTTATTAATCAAATTTGTATGGGTGGAATATTTATTAGTCCATTTTTAAACATTTTTGAAATCATTGTAATGGAGAGATGATATGTTGGAGAGTTTTTCGGTTTTTTAGAGAAAGAGAAGAGTGTAAAAGGGTTATAATACCTTTCACTTTTCATTAAGATAGATCATGAATGAAGAATTTCAAAGTTTACAAAATGATTTATTCCTTATTGTAATTTCATTGTGGCACATCTTTGTACTTTCAAATTTTATAAGAAATTTTTTATTTTGTGGTGGTTGAGTCCCTTTTTTTGGGACAATTGTTTTCGTCTCAATTTTAAGTGGGAAAACGTGTGTTGATTTGATGTACTTTATTTCTCATTTCCAATGGAGACAATAAATAGTGTACTTCCAAGAATTTTTTTTTTTTTATTGTAGCAAACACATTCAACCCATATTTATCACTAAATATTTATGGGAACTTGTAAATGATGGATATGTTATTCCTTTTGATTGAAAACTCAAAGCATTGAGTGTCAATGAAAAGAAATATCTAAAGGAACTTATAAAGAAGGATAATGAAACCCTTTCTCTTATAGGGAGCGTAGTTGAAGAATCTATATTTCTGAGAATTGGGGTTGTAGAGTCATCCAAGCAAGCATGGGATATCTTAAAGAACACATATGAAGGTGTGGCTATAGATAAATTGCAAACATTAAGGTAGAATTTTGAAAATGCAAATATGAAAAGTAATGAATCCATTCATGATTACATCAAAAAAATGCAAGACCTTGTTAATTAGATGATGTCATTAGGTGAAGATGTTTCATAAAAAATATTGATTGACAAGATTTTAAGAAATGTTCTACCAAAGTTTCATATGTTCACCAAAAGTATTATGGTATCCAAATATTTAAACACAATTAAAATTGATGAATTGAGTTGTCTTTTTTTCTAACTGTTGAGGAAATGGAGCATGATTTTTCCATGAGGAATAGAGGAAGAGGAAGAATCAAGGGTCAATATCATAGTCAAAATCGAAATATACATCCACAACAATCACATAATTATCAAGGATGTTGGAAAACTGAGAGGGGGGGGGGGGGTGAATCGGTTGTTACCGTGCTTAAACAATTATGCTTCTTTTAAACTCTTTGTTGAGACACTAAATGATGATCACAATAATGCAGGAAAATAATCAATGGCACATTCAGCACCAGTCACATATATGAGAAACACAGAGACAGATATTTCCTGAGGAAACCCATACAAGGAAAAACCTCTTTTTCTTTATATGATAAGTAATGGTTATAATCTTTACAGTATCATACATATGAGCACCAACTCATAATGAGGCTACAACCTCAGTTTTGCAAGTTGCAACTTGCTGAGAGAACCAACTCTCTATTTTCTCTAGCACCCACTAGAAGGAAGTACCAACTCCCTGGTTTCTCTAGCACCAACTAGAAGGAAGCACCAACTCCATGAATGTTTCCAGCACCAACTGGATGGAAGCACCAACTTCCAATCATACAGGAACCAACATGTATAACAGAGAACAAGAGTTCTCCCTTGCACCACCTTGCCACCCTGTTTTCTCTAGATGCAACCAGATGGAAGCTACAACTCCCTATGTTCAAGCACCCACTTGAACCTCTGAGGAAAACAGTCCTCCCGAGCACCTCCCAACCACCCTGAAATATAAAACTTTGCAATGGAAATTTATTATAGTGATATGGTGTTCAACGATGGCTTACCAGTCTTATCACTATTCTGCTACATTTCGTTGCTCTGTCTGCCTCATTGCCTTTCTTCTCACATCACTTGCGTTGTCTGGTCTTATGCTTTTTATGCTCTGTGCACCATCTCCATTCCCTGCACTGTTCCTCTTCTATGTTATTCAGCTGTTGCACTCTTCTCCTTCTTCACACTTGAATCACCTTTACCAACAACAATCACAACAACCTCCAACAACAACAACAATGCCATCTCTTCTCTGTACCGTGTATTTATAGCTTCTATGCACCTTGTGCATGCAGTGTTCGCAATGCCTCTGCATGATGACTCTGCACCATTATCCTCCACCTCTCGAGTACTCTGTCTGATTATCATTGTGACTCTTCAGCTTCTCTGGTCGTTTTCCCATGCGTTAAACATCACTGGATGTTATGTTGATATTCCTCAGCCTCTCTAGCAATTGAGACTCTTCGTCTTCTCTATGAGAGTCAAGTCTTCACTGACCCTGATTGACGATTCATGATCTTGATGAATCAATAGTCCTGATCTCATCGTGATATCGCATCTCGCTATTCCTTCGATGGAGTTTCTCGTCACTCCAAGTCGAGATAGGCGAAGCTCCGAGATGGAGCTTAGATCAACAATCCACGTTCTTTTAGTGTATTGACGATCATGATATTTTCGTGATCTCGTATCTCGTTGATCCTTAGATGGAGGTGCTCGTAACTCCAAGTTTTGATAGGCGAAACTTCGAGATGGAGCTTTATGGTGCTCTGATCTTTCGCCACACGTCCTCTTGATCCAATGGTCCATGATTAAATCGTGATCTCACATCTCGTGAATCTGGAGATGAATCATCTCGACTCTCCAAGTTGCGATCAACAAAACTCCGATATGGAGTTGAACCAACGGTCCAGATAAGAACTTGATTTAACAGCTGTGATTGAATCTCCATATCGCATATCGCGAAATCGACATTCCTGATGTCAAGTGTTTTTGTCACTTCAAAGTTCCAATCCCCGATGCCTCTTCATTGACTGGAATCAACGGTTCAGATTCAACCTTAATCAGACGGCTCTGATTACATCGCGATTTCACATATCGCGAAATCGACACTCCTGATGTCAAGTGACTTTGTCATTTCAAAGTCTCGATCCCCGATGCCTCATGAAGAAAATCAATGGTCCAGATCTCATTCTTGGTTCAATGGCTGCGATTCCATCGTGATATCACATATCGCAAAATCGACATTCTTATTGTCAATGTTCTTTGACAACTTCAACTCGTGATCCTCGAAACCTCGACAGGGAGTCGGATCAACGGGCCACATAACCCCTTGGGATGGATGGTCCTCCTGCTTTCGGGATTTTGTGAGCCCATTTTCTCCTTTCACTTTAAATACCGTGCATGTTTTCCCCGATCCAACGGTGGTCGGATCCTGCGCTTAGATCTAATTCCTGAGATTTATCCTCCTCTTCTGCGTGCACTCTTCTTGATTTTATTCATATCTGATGACCCTCATGCTGTCGAGAATTTAGGATGGGATCCAACAATCAAAAACGCTTCTCCTCCAAGCTTACACATCCCTTTTACTTGGAATAATTTGGACTCTATGCTAATTCCTCTTGAGCCTACGTTGTTCCTGTTTGTCCATCGATGCACACTCTAATCCTGCCATCTTCACTGTTGTACTTGCCAGCGTTTCCTTCGATCATTCGATATTCCTGGCCTTATATTCTATTTTCATGTTGATCATCGGTGTTGTACTCAAGCCATCATTACTGCTGTACTTGCCATCAATGAAAAGCTTATGGTTCCTGTAAAAAAAATTCCAACAATCTCCCCCTTTGGCGTTGATGGCAACTAAGGCACCTGAATTCTTTTCTCCCCCTTTGACATCAATGTCAAAGAAGAGACATGCTCCCCCTGAGCTATTGCAGTAATTTTAGGAGGCATTTAGATATTCAAACAATACAAATCTCCCCCTAACAAGATGGACTCTTTTAGGTGTGAAACGAAATGACACCCAACTTCTGTCTGAGATATTCAAACGGTGTCTTGGCTAGGGGCTTTGTAAAGATGTCTGCAATTTTTTCTGTAGTGGGAATGTAATGGACTTGAACAATCTGATTGGTGACCTGCTCTCTCAGAAAATGATATTTTATGGGAATATGTTTTTTCTTGGAGTGGAGGACAGGATTTTTAGATACACTGATGGCACTTGTGTTATCACAATGAATTGGGATCGGTGCAACATATTTTACCTCTAAGACTGCAAGTGTCTAAATCATCCATAATACCTGTGTGCAGCAGGTAGCAGCAGCAATGTACTCTGCCTCTGTGGTTGATAAAGAAATGGAACCTTGCTTTTTACTAAGCCACGCTACTAAGGAGTTACCCAAGAAGAATTCTCCTCCACTGGTGCTTTTTCTCTCATCAACACAATTTGCCCAATCTGCATTTGAATAAGCAGTCAACTGAAGACTTTGATTTCTGGGATACCACGGACCATAAGTCATTGCTTCTTTTAAGTACCTGAATATTCTTTTGACAGCTTGCAAATGACTCTATTTCGATGTAGCCTGATATCTTCCTACCATTCCTACAACATGCATTATGTCTGGTCGAGATGTTGTGATGTACAGTAGGCTTCCTATAGTTGATCAATATGAGCTTTGATCAACATCAGGTGAATCATCATCCTTGCTTAATTTATATCCAGTTACCATAGGTGTACCCATAGGTTTAGAATCTTCCATTTCAAACCTTTTCAACATTTCTCTTAAATATTTTCCTTGAGAAATGAAGATTTCATCGGGCCTCTGAGTAATTTGCAGACCAAGGAAAAATGACAATTCTCCTATCATAGACATTTCAAATTCAGACTCCATGGCAGAAGCAAACCATTGTACCAGTGAGTCCTTATTACATCCAAAGATGATGTCATCTACATAGACCAATATGATGAGAAAATCATTATCCTCTGTCTTAATATACAGATGGCTATCAGTTGTTCCTCTCTTGAACCCTTTGTCTTTGAGATACGTATCCAGTCTGTGATACCAGGTTCGAGGGGATTGTTTTAAACCATATAAATATTTCTTCAACTTGCATACTAATTCAGGGTTATCAGACAATTTGAAACCCTCTGGTTGTTCCATATAGACTTCTTCACTTAAATATCCATTGAGAAAGGCTGACTTGACATCCATTGGGTAGACTTGAAACCTTTTATGACAAGCATAGGAAAGAAACATTCTTATAGCTTCTAATCTTGCTACGGGCGCAAATGTTTCATCAAAATCCAGTCCTTCTATCTAAGCATAGCCTTTACAGACTAACCTCGCTTTGTTCCTGATAACTTGTCCTTGCTCATTCATCTTATTCTTAAAGATCCATTTGGAGCCAATGATGTTTTTACCTTTGGGTCTTTGAACCATCTCCCATGTATTGTTTTTCTCAATCTGATCAAGTTCTTCATTCATTGTTTTAACCCAGTGATCATTTGTGTTGGCTTCATTAAAATTCTTGGGTTCCAGCATGGATATGAGAGATAAATGAGATTGTTCGGTGGTTTTGATTAGCTTTCTCTTGGTTTGTACCCCTTTTTCTTTTTCTCCAATTATTTGACTTGCAGGATGATTCTTTTGAATGATTCTGGAGGAGGAATTTGTAGTTGACTTCTTATTTGAGTCTGTCTGAGTGTCTGAGTCTTCGTCTGATTCAGAGTCTTCATTTTCTGATTCTTGGACCTGTTCATCTTCATCTTTAGTTGTGTCTTCTGTAGAAGACTCGTTACCGTACACCTCTCTTACTGGGATTCCTTCATCAGTTTTTACATCAATACAGTCAACCATTTTATGCAACCTCTTATTATAGCATCTGTATCCTTTACTGTTTGTAGAATACCCTAAGAAAATACCTTCATCCGTCCTATCATCATATTTGCCGAGGTTTTCATCATTATTATTTATGTAGCATTTACTCCCAAAGACTCTGAAGTGTTTGATTGAGGCAGGTCTTCCAAACCATAATTCATAAGGTGTTTTGTCACTTTGTGATCTGAGGTGAGATTTGTTAAGCACATGGACTGCTGTGTGTATTTCTTCTACCTAGTAGGTTTGACCAATGTTTTTCTCATTCATCATTGACCTAGCCATTTCTTGCACTATTTTGTTTTGCCTCTCAACTACTCCATTTTGTTGTGGAGTTCTTGGTATTGTGTATTCTCTCTTGATCCCATGCTCATCACAGAATTCCTTGAAGTCTCTTGACATAAAATCTCCTCCCCGGTTTGATCTTATTGCCTTTAACCTCTTCCCTGTTTGGGTCTCAGTTAAATCCTTAAATATATTAAACTTCTCAAATGCTTCACCTTTTTCTTTGAGAAAGGCTACCCAAGTAAGTCTGGAGTAATCATCGATAATCATCATGAATTAGTTTTCTTTCCCTGTGACTTCCTATCTTGATGGTCCACATAAATCCATATGAACTAGTTGGAGTGGCTTCTCTGTTGAAGTAAAGCGCTTGGACTTAAACTGTGTCCTGTTTTGCTTCCCTACTTGACAGGGTTTGCACACTGAATCTTGGGGCTTTGATATTTTCGAAATATCTTTTACTGCCTCGAGGTTTTTGAGTTTGATTAAGTGGTCAAAGTTTAGATGTACAAGTCTCCTATGCCATAACCAATTTTCATCATGTTCGTTTAGATGACATTCTTCTCTATTTTCTTT
>ML807218.1:91599-107665 GCA_009831015.1 Picea engelmannii
AACCATACAAGTAGATATAAGTATTATTTTTCTATTGAATGTGATGGAGATACTTCACACACAACTAGGATTTTGTTTTCCTAAGGTTTTACCTATGTTTACTAGTCATTATTCATTCTCCTATAGTCTAGGGAGAATATTCCTCTAGGAGAATATTCTCTTCAGTTCACACATCAGTTTGATCAGTTGAGTGGAGTTTAGATGCCACATTGGGATCATCACCATGAAACATTGGGATCATCACCAGTTAATACTAATTTTCCTTGGGTTTATCACCAGACTGGCATATTACTCATGATTCCCTGATCTCCTCCTCACTTCACTCTGTTTTAGTCAGTTAACTAAAGTCTGGGAGACTAGTTAACTCATACTTGGTGGCAGTTAACTCTTGTAACTGCCTGAGAGACTAGACTAGGTGGAAGTTAACTCCCGTAAGTGATGGTGTGTGTCCATATCACTCTATACCACCACTATGGCACATTTTCTTCTCCTCTAGTGTGCATTAGTTGAGTTATACAAAGCATATCATGTGTAAATTATCATTCATTCAGTTGGGTAATGGAAATTCTTTGTTCTCACTCTCTCATTTCTCTCTTCTATCCTTTTTATGAAAACCATGTATGTCATTTTATAGATAGATCTTATCTATGTAGGTTCATTCACATTTACATGGTATCAGAGCCGACGGATTGCTAGGAAAAAGACACTAGATTATTTTTGCAGGTACCATTGATTGAAGATATTGAGAACAATGGAATTTCCAAAAGAATTCATTCTTACACCGTACAATTTCTTTGCATGGAAAGAAAAGATGATAGTTCATATTCGAAGAAATTAATAATGTACAACTATATATTGGTGATTAAAAATTCATAGTTCAAAATATGGTATCAATGTATCAAGACAATGTTGATATAATTCGAGGGTAAACTTGGGTAGATACATTGGGTACTTTTATTTTCAACACAAGGAGAACGTTTTTGACATTTTCTTATCAGAAGAAGAAAATAACATTACATGACATTAAAATGAAGTCAATTTCAGAAGCTCCATCATTAGAATACCTGAAGGATATATCAGAGGTGATACTTCAAGATAACCATAATTCAATACAAAATTTGCAAGATTGACAGAAACAATGTGACAAGATCATCATTGAAAAAGATGAATATGTTTCCTGCCTAATAAATCATAATAAGAAATTTCTTTTAAAAATCATGAAGTCCAAGGAGAATAAGCAGTGTTTTCAAAAGTTGAAACAAGAAAATCAAGGTCTCAAAGAGAAATTAACCGAAGAAAAGGAAGAAAGTTCCTTCCTAAGGAACCTTAATAAAAATTTACTAGAACAAATTAAAATCTTAAAGAATGAAAGAAAGGAGAATATAGAATCAAAAAATAAAGATGACAAGTCAGGATATAAAAATAACTTTTACATTTAAAACAACATAATCATGATTTACTAACACAAATTAAAATACTTAAGCATGATTAGAAGTCTTTACAAGAAGAGCTAGATCAAAAAACATCAATAGTCGATAAAGAGACAATGACTGAACCTATGTAACTAGAGAAGTCTTTATATGTAAAAATCCCAAATCTGGATAAAGGAATTAATACAGACCTAGTCAACCTTACAACTCATGTAAAGAGGTATTCAAATGTCAAAGTAGAAAAACTCTAGGGGTATGAATAAGACTCAATTCCAAAAGTTAATCAATAAAAGGCTACAAGTATACAAAGTAAAGAAAAAGTTGCAAGGATGCCTTATCAACATCTTAATCACAAAGGTCAATACTTTAGCCAATCAATGTATCAACAAAAACAAACAACCACAATTTTGAAGAATATTAATTCCACTACAAGTGTGGGTCAAAATATAAGCTATCACAGAAGTAGAAATGTATCCAGTTATTTCCAAGAACCCTATAAAACACCAAATCTGCAGAAGATTGAATTAGGATGGGAAGACTCATTTACAATTTGACAGTTCTACTCAACTCTTAGAAGATCCTATCGTCCCAGGTCCTCAATGATTACTAACTCAAGAATGACGAATCAAGAGACAATAATTTATATCCAGAGCAAGAGATAATTCTTCCATAAAGTATGCTTTGAGGACAAAGCATTTTTAAGGGGAAGGCAATGCTATGAACATAAATATACATATAAACTAGATATGAATAACATAATAATTAAATGATAATTAATAAATAATTATTATTAATAATGAAAGGACATGACTATTGGTTAAGAGAACCCTTGCGTGGGATATCCTAAAGTCATTGTATTTTATATTGATGGGACATTTCTTTCTTATTGCTCATATCTCCCTTCTTGTTCTTCTTCATAGTCACTATTTTCTCCTATGAATGCATTTTTTTCATTAGGTTTTTCGTTACCAGTATCCCCATCATTATGAGGTGAGCTTGCCTCATCTAAAGGTTGAGTTTCTTGTTGTGGGAAAGTCACACTATCATGGGTGTTCTCAATTTCTATGTCCCTTATTTCTAGATTCTATAATGGTCCTTGTAAGGCTAGGGAAGTCATTTCTCTTGGAGATTCCTCATAATTGATAGATATCAGGGCTATTTAATATGTTATTGAACCTTCATCATCATCATATATGGTTATTAAATAGATAAGGACTAGGGGTATAATGTTTTTGGATGGTTTCCTTGACGATATTTTTGGCTTTCTATCTATTGTAGATTACTCCACTTATGTTTGTAGTGAACTTGGGTCAACCTAACCAATGATCCCCTCTAGTGGAGATATTTTAGTAGGATTTGGATCTGTTGCTGGAGTGTCTATCTCAACTGGGACAATCGTTGGAGGTTTTAAAACTTGAAGAAAAGGGATATGACCCATAGTTTTCATAAGCCTTTCTGCTTCAGCAAGGAGAATTGTTCCTCTTCTTGTTGAATCTTTTTCTTCCACTTCCCTAACTTCATCTCATGCTATGATAGTTACCTCTCATGTACGATATACAGTTGCAAAATTTTCTTGCACTGACATAGCTTTAAACTTGGTAATTTCTGGTTTTTCTTTTCCTTGAAGAACTTCTTCCCAGTCTTGAGCATTTTCAGTGAAGAGATCATATTCATAACTGTCATGGGCCTAACGCCAGTGTGACACCACTTTCTATGCATGATGGGATACTATCCCTTTGGTATCATGTCTACAAAAATTTCCTATAGGGAAAATGTATTCCAAATCACTCAGACCTTCTTGCTTGGAATGTGTGGTGTATTTGACTGTATAATACCCAATGTGGAAATCATAGGGTATAAAATCCATCTTCTTATCCTTCACCAGAGAGGCACCGAAACATTGTAAAATGGTCTGGTAGCATATTTCCCCCAAAACCAAACAGTCTAGGACACAAGCAAGGAGTATATGTGGAGCACCGATAGCTCCAAAAACCCTTATATAAGTGTTCTTCTCTTCCAGATACCAATGATGTACTTTGGATATCATTTTATTTGTTGTTATTGAAATTCTTGGACAATTCTGTCTTAAAATAATAAAATGTATCCTAGCTATGAAATCATCACATATGATGGAATTAAAGTTCTTATACTTATTTTCCCATAGGATTCTTAAATACACATGTACAGGTAACTCATCGAAATGTCATCTTAGATTCATACCTAAGAAAAAATTCCTCTTGCAGATCATGTCCAGCAAGAAGGATTCCATGAAAAAGGATGGTGTTTCACCTTCTTTTGTTTTCTGATCCTGTTGAATAGTGATGCTCAATTTGTTTTAAATAATGCCCCCCCAGTTGAAACTACTTCTAGAGACCACGAATGTATATGTCAGGGGCATATAGGCTTCTGAAAATATTGAACAATCCTTTTATCCATACAATCAGCATATCAATTCCATTAAGTACATGTATGGTTCCCTAATATTTGTTGGGTTGTAGCATCCATTGGTATTGTTTAAGAATTTCATATCCTCCCTCCACCAAGAAGATAATAATTGGCTAGTGTTATGTCGCTCATAGAACTTAACCACAAAATCAGTATTCAACCCTTTTTTCGGGTCTCTCATCTTGTAATACTTTTTCACCTCTACCGAAAGGAAAAAACCAACACATTCCTCTTCCACATTATTTATTACACATTTCTCAGTGTCTTTATGGTCAATTATCCACCTAAGGGTTTGTATGTAAGGAAAATCGGGAGTTCTTCATTCCATCTTTTTTAAGGATGACCGTCTAATAACTAAAAAAACTTACTCATCTAGTTCCCTAACCCCTGGAACACTGTGAGTGATGCAGGCTCCCTATCCCTCCTAAGGGTTGCGTGACCTCCCAGTCTGGATCTTTGATTCTGGAGATGAAAAGACTCTCCCAGTTCCAAGATGGAACTTGTATCTCCAAATCCATATGTCCTTCTCTGTTTTTTTCTTACACAACCAAGCACTAGGCTCATGATCTCTACTCCTTGTGACTGTAGGCATGACCACCAGCTTAGCCCCCAAGGCACGTCGTGGTTAACATTTCAGGATTTTTCGATTCCATGACTCATCGACGTGGACCCCTCTAAGTCCTAAAAGCTCGATAGAATAATTAAGGTTAATTCCTCCCCCTTTCCCAATTCACGTGACCACATGCTGATGACCACAAGATGCACCACAAGCGCATATGGATCCTCCAAGTATCGATCGTCGAAATCGCGATGGCATGAGATCTACGAGTCAGATCTTCCCTTGGCCGATGACTATGATTATTTCGTCATTTCACATTTCACGACTTCGAGCCCCACAAAGTCTATTTGCTTCTCCTCTCGGTTGTCAATATGATGAAACACTCCCCGTCGCAGATCGAAGACTCTAAGCCTCTGAAGATCCGACTGTCCTGATATTGTTGGGATCTTGTGGATCAAAAGTCACAACTCCTATGCTTCATATCCCTAGTCATCGATATGCCGAAACACTTCCCATCATAGATCAATGATTCTATGCCTTTGAATATCCAACAGTCTGGATCCTTTCGAGATTTAATGAGTCAAGAGTCCCAAATGTTACCCTTTATACTCTCAATCATCGAAATCGTGAAAAGGAACCAATGACCCAGAGCTATTGGGGTCCGATGGTAGTTATTCCTCCTAGGGTCCGAGCGTTAAAAGGTCTCTCCACTAACCTATTCGCAACTCCTCTTGATCCAACGGCTCACGGGATTTTGCATCCCTCCCTAAAAGCTCTCCACCGTCCATTCAAGTCATCATGGGTCTTTCCTCCTGGGCATACACAATGTTGAAATTTGCGTGCATGTCTCACATCAGATGGCTATTGACTCTCACTATGACTTGACAATCAACAATGCTCCTCCTCTTGATATTTTTAATCTTTCAAACTTAGAAGAATTTTCTAAGTCCTCGAAGGTTTCGAACTTCACTCCTCCTGAGAAAATGGGTTCTTGGATCTTTGATAACACTTCCTGAAGTGTTATTCCTCCTGAGCTTCGTCTAGTGCAAACTGTGATTTCTTGTGCACTCCTTGCATCTAAGGGATCTCGATAATTCATATCCAAGGGATTTATCACAGAGAAATTCGTCCCAACCTCCTCGCGTTCTCTTCTTGCTCGATGCACACCTTCCAGAGCTTTAATGAGGAGAAATAATTGAAGCTGGAAACTAGTAGTCACAGTTCCCTCGTCTCTTACGGAGATTCATTCACTTGTTCACAAACACAAAAATAATAGATATTTCAAACACAGTTCACACATCATGCATTTGGATCAATTTTTCCTCTGTTATATTCACAAGTGCCAAAATTACTACCAAAACATATTCTAATTACAATAGCTTTGAAATCTTGTAGCTTCTGCTAACTTGTAGTCCCCTTACACTATTCTCCCCTATCTTGTAGCTCTCCCTATCTGAACATACAAAAAATCTATTTAACGCAAAGGGATTTCTAGGGTTTCCCCTGCCTACTCATCTACTCTAAGACTTAATCTACTGGCTAACTTAGACCAATCGCATTGTAGAGCCATAGTGGAAAATCCTGCTCTGCTTGCGATTTTCAAAAACGTGCCTCAAAGGGTAAATTTTGGCACTGGTACACACATGCCTCAAAATTGAATTTCAGTGTTGAGTTAAAGTGGATTTCAAATATATGTTTTAACTGCCAAAATTGAAGTTCTATAAGAACTCACACATCTTGAGTGGCCTTGTCTCTATGCGCTTGCTAACGATTCTCCTGTATCATACTCCCCTTGACAAAAATTCATGGAATCCTGTCCATGAGCTCCTGCACTGATTTTCCCTGCTTCTGGATAGAAACTTCATTTTCCCAACTGGAATATTCTATTGGGTGCCCCTTCCACTTGACCAGATACTCAAAATAGGTCTTCTTCCTAGTCTTCTTGCCAATTCTATGATCAACAATTTTCTCCATCTGTGGCTTTTCTTCTATGGGCATTTTCTTTTCCCACTGGAACTTCACTTGGTATTTTGATCCCTCTGTTTCATATTTCCTGTAAGGATACAGGTCTGAGACATTAAATATGGGTGATATGCTCACATCATTTGGCAGCTCGATCTCATATGCATTTCCAGGAAACTTTCTCAAGATCTTGCAGGGTCCTATATTCTTCATTTTTAACTTGTTATGCGTTCCCCTAGGGAACCTTTCCTTCCTGAGATGTGCTAAAACCTGATCTCCTACTTCAAATTGAAGTTCCCTGCGATGTTGATCAGCTTTGTGCTTGTATTTCTAGTTATAATTCTACAACTGTTCTCTGATATGTCTATGGAGCTTCTACATTTCTACAGCAAAATATTCTATTCCAACATTCATGATCTCACCCTGTTCCAAGTATCTCAACTCAGATACACCCCTCGGCTGCATTCCATACAATATATGGAATGGGATCCTTCTAGTGCTCTTGTTTAGTGATTCATTGTATGTAAACTCTTCTTGTGGTAGAATCTAATCCCACTGGCTATGATGCTCAGTAACCAGACTCCTTAATAAATCCCCCAAACTTATGTTTACCACATCAGTCTTCCCATCTGTCTGAGGGTGATAAGATGCGTTGAAGGAAAAATCTATCCCCAACTTCTTCCATAATGTTCTCCAAAAGTGACTAACGAATTTGGTGTCTCTGTCCAAGACAATACTCCTGGGTAAGTCGTGAAGTCTCACAACTTCCTTGAAAAAATATTTGCAACATATGTTGCATCACTGGTCTTCTAGCATGGGATGAAATGTGCCATATTTGAAAACCTATCCACCACTACAAATATGGAATCAAATCCTCTTTGTGTTCTTGGAAATCCCAACACAAAATCCATTCTTATTGCATCCCAAGGCCTCTTTGGTATTGACAATGGTTGATACAATCCAATGTTTTGTCTTTTCCCCTTTGCATAATGGAAAATTCTACATCTATTCACAAAATTTATCACCTATGTTCTCATACCTGGCTAGTAGTATGAGTTGTTGAACTATGAAAATGTTTTATCATGGCCGAAATGTCCAGCCAATCCTCCATTGTGCTTCTCCTTCAGAAAATTATCCCTCATTGAGCATTTTGGTATGCACAACTGACTGCCCTTGAACAACAATTCTTATTGAATCATGTAGCCCGTCCATTGGATTTTGTCCCTCAAAACAATATTATCACATGCTTCGTATGCCTCCTTGAAGTTTGTATCATCACAATACATATCCTTAAGGTGTTCAAACCCTAAGGTCTTCACCTAGAATTCCTGTAGAATTAAACATATCTTGCTTAACGCATCAACAACCTTGTTAGCATTCCCAACAATATTTTTTATGAGAAAAGTAAAGTTTTTCATAAACTCAACCCATGTTGCATGCCTCTGATTCAGTTTTTCCTGTCTGGTTATGAATTGTAAATTTTGGTTATCGCTATACAAGACAAATTCTTGTGGGACAAGATAATGCCTCCATTTCTTCAAGGCTTGAATTATGGCATAAGACTCCTTGTCATGTGTGGAGTATTTCCTCTTAGTATCATTTATTTTCTCACTGAAATAGGAAACAGGTCTGTTATACTAACTCAAAACTTCTCATATTGCAACTCCACTTGCATCACATCTTACTTGAAATTTATTTTCAAAATTCGATAAGACTAGAATTGGTCATTCTGTTATCTTCTCCTTCAGTATATTGAAGCTCCTCTCAACCTCCTCTGTCCATTTGAAGGACTTGTGTCACTTATTCACTATATCCATCATTGGTGCACAAATCCCACTGAATTCTCTAATGAAGTTCCTATAGAAACTCGCTAATACATGGAATCTCCTTACCTCGAATATTCTCCTTGGTGACGTCCATTCTCTAATCGCTTTCACCTTCTCTCGATCCATCTTCAATTCATTCGAAGAGATCACAAAACCCAAATAAATGAGTTTTGTCTTCATAAAAGCGGACTTCTTCAGATTTATCAACAACTTCTCCTGTTGTATCCTCCTCATCACTGGCATTAGGTGCCTCAAATGCTCCTCTTTAGTCTTGCTAAAGATCAATATATCATCCAGATATACAAACATGAACTTGCCAATGAAATATTTTAGAATTTCATTCATCAGCCTCATAAAAGTGCTTGGGGCATTCGTTAAGCCAAATGGCATAACCAGCCACTCATACAGACCTTCGTTTGTCTTAAAGGTTGTTTTCCATTCATCACCTTCTCTCATCTTGATCTGGTGATATCCACTTTTTAGATCTATCTTAGAAAAGAGATTTTCTCCACTTGAGAAATCCATTAAATCATCCATTCTCGGTAAAGTGATTCTTTACCTGATGGTGATCTTGTTGATGTCTCTTGAGTCTATGCACATTCTCCATAATCCATTTTTCTTTGGGCTCAACATAGTTGGTACTACACATTGGCTCAAACTTTCCCTGACCAAACCCTTATCTAGCAGCTCTTGAACTTGGTTCTTCACCTCCTCATTCTATGGAGGTGTCAATATGTTTGCTACTTTGTTTGGCATACTTTCTCCTGGTATCAAGTCGATATGATGACTGACACTCCTGATGGGTGGCAACAAGTTAGGAAACTCATCCACCACTATGTCAAAATCATCCAGCAATTCTCGAACTTATTTCAGCAAGTCATCCATCGATGTAATCGTAAGGATAACTATGGGCTTCTTTACTATAACAAACTGCATCTCATGTTCCCCCTTGACTTCCTTCAATATTTCCTTCCCACTTATGAGAATTATGTTGGTGTTGGCTTCTTCTTCCACTCTTTTCTCCTCTATTGGTAGCAACATATGTGTTCTACCATTCTTCTCCAATGTGTATGTGTTTTTCCTCCCATCATGAATGACATTTCTGTCAAACTACCATGGTATTCAAAATAGAATATGGCATATGTCCATGGGAGTTACATCACATAGGATTTCATCTTTATAACCTCCTATATTAATTTCAACCATGCATTGTTTAGTAATTGTTACCTGATGTCCTTTTTGCAACTATGAGACCTTGTATTGATTTGGGTGTGAATTTGTTTTCAACTCCAATTTCTCCACCATCTATGTGGGTACTAGGTTGTCATTGTTCCCAGTGTCAATGATCACCTTGCATACATTTTCCTTAGTCTTGCAAGATGTCCTGGAGAGACTGTTTCTCTGTACTAGCTTTTCAATTTCTGCGTCTGGTTCCAAGAGAACATTTCTCAACATCGGGGATGCTCCATCCTCTGCTCCTTCTGCTCCAAAATCTCTTCACTAGAATTTTGAAATGTGAGCTTCTCCTCCTTTCATCTTCTTTTTGAGGAATTCCCAAGACATGTGTCCTTTATTTCCATAGGCATAGCACCATATTCCTCCTCTGCCTCTTCCTCTAGAAGAGTTCCTTCCACCATATTGCCTTCCTTGAGAACTTCCTCCTTGTTCCAAGTGATTGTGTGGCTTCTCAACCTCACTCTTAGGCCGATGTGTTCTATCACGGGTAAATCCCTTACCACTGTTTAGGGGCTGGTATTTTACCTCTTCCTTGCTGGCTTTGTTTCCTGGCCAAATTCTTGTTTGCCATCAGTGCAAACTAAAAAGATTCTTCCACGGTTCTAACTAACATAATGTTGAGCTCATCCTAGATTTCATACCTCAGGCCATTTATGTATGTGGAAACTTTCTCCTCTTCTTTCTCTCTTCATCTAGTTATGATGTTCAGCCTGTATAACTCCTTTGTTTACTCCTTAACCGTCATACTTTTTTGCCTCAAGTTTTGGAACTTCCTGAATAGATTTATCTGATAATCTTTGGGCATGAAATTATCCTTCAGTTTGGCTACCATTTTGTCTCAACTCTTTATCCTCTTCTTTCCTTTACTTCTCCTCTCAACATGCAGTTCATCCCACCACAGTGATACATGCCCTTTTAGCCTGGTGACTGCCTGTTTCACCTTCTTTTCTTCATCGACATCCTCATAGTCGAAATTCTTGTCCATGGACCTTATCTAGTCCAACAATTCTTTATTTTCTATCTTACCCTCATACATGGGAACCTCTATCTTAGCTTTGCCTCCCAATCTGGTGACTACTCTCAACAAGCGTTCCTCTGCAACTTCCTCTCCTACAGCTTCTTTGACCTCAACCCCTTCACTTTCTACATCACTGACATCCTGTGTGTCAGGCATTCTCCTCTATGTTGCTTCCTTGGTTTCCAACCTGGCACGAAGCTCTCACATCTCTCTCTCTCTACAACACATTTGGCTAAAGGTGCCTCTCTCCATCTCCTTGGTGGCATTGTGTTGACTATCTATCACATGCAGATTACAACTTCGATCTCTCGGTATCCTCCTTCACCTGAAGTCTATAGATGAGAAACAAGGCTCTGATACCACTTGATGTAGGCCCCCTATGCCTCCTAAGGGCTGCATGACCTCCTGGTCCATATCTTTGATTTTGGAGCCGAAACAACTCTCATGGTTTCGAGATGGAACCTTTATCTCCAAATCCACAAGTCCTTCTCATTGTTTTTCCCACTCAAGAAATAACTAGGCCCATGCTTTCCACTCCTCATGACCATAGGTACAACCAAGGGATTATACCCCAAGGCACGTTGCGGTTCACGTTTCAGGATTTTGCAATGCCAAGACTCCCCGACACGAGCCCCTCTAAGTCCCGAAACACCGATAGGCCAATGGAGGTTAATTCCTCCCCCTTTCCCAATTCACATCACCACACGTCGATGACTACGAGCTTCACCACAAGCGCATATGGCTCCTCCAAGTCACAATCGCCGAAATAATGATGGCGCGAGATCTACGATTCAGATCTCCCCTTGACCGATGGCTACAATTATTTTGGCATTTCTCATTTTGCAACTTCGCACCCCACGAAGTCAGTTCACTTCTCTTCCCAGTCGTCGATATGCTGAAACACTTCCCACCGCAGATCGATGGCTCTAAGCCTCCGAAGATCTGATGGTGTTGATCTTGTCGGGATCTCATGGATCAAGAGTCCCAAATCCTACACTTCGTATCCCCACTCACTGATATGTCGAAATGCTTCCTATCACAAATCGACAGCTCTAGGCCTTCGAAGATCCGATGGCCTGGATCCTTTAAGGATTTCATGAGTGAAGAGTCCCGACTCTTACCCTTTCTACTCTTGGTCTCTGAAATCATGAAAAGGAACCAACGACCCAGATCTATTCGGGTCTAATGGTTGTTATTCATCCTAGGGTTTGAGCATTGAAAGGTCTCTCCACTAACCTGTTCGCAACTCCTTGCGATCCAATGACTCATGCAATTTCGCGTCCCTCCCCAAAATCTCTCCACCGTCCGTTTAGGTCCTCATGGGTCTTTCATCATGGGCATACACAATGTTGAATTTTGCGTGCCTGTCTCACATCAGATGGATATTGACTCTGACTACGACTTGATGGTCAATAGTGCTCCTCCTCCTGAGATTTTTAATATTTCAGACTTAGAAGAATTTTCTAAGTCCTCAAAAATTTTGACCTTCGGTCCTCCTAGTGAAATGGGTTCTTAGATCTTCGATAACACTTCCTGAAGGGTTATTCCTCTTGATCTTCGCATGATGAAAACTTTGATTTCCCATGCACTCCTTGCATATGTTAGTGAATATCAACACAACAATTTTACATATGTTAGTGAAGATGAACATTACAATTTAACATAACTATTGATGAATGTGGATTATTGTGAACCAAAGTCGACAAAACTCAATGCAACATAACCATTGGAAAACATTGGAATTCAACAAAAATATTAAGGAATGTAACAATTCAACATAAAGTAATTCAAAATGTATGTCACAATATGTCATAACCTTTGAAGAATGTCACAGCCCAACATAACCCTTCATGAATGTTGCAATGCGATAAAAATATCAATGAATGTCATAACGTAACACCACATGTGTTAAATGTCACAATGCCAAAAAACCCTTAACTAACATCATAATGTGACATGACATTTGATGAATCTTGCAATGTGAAATAACCATTAACATGGAAAGATGAACGTGAAAATTTAAAATAACTATTAAGGAATGTTGCAATCCAACATAACCCTCGATGAATGTCACAATGTGAAACAACTTGTTATGGATGTCACGATGTGATATCACATTTGATTAACACAATAATGAAATACAACTATAATTAATGTAGGAAGTCGACACAAGTCAACCAAGATGAATGTCTCAGTGTGACATAACCATTGAGAAACATCACAATCAAAGATGTCCATATTATAAAGCAAGACAAAATGAATATCACAATCTAACGTAACCATTGAAGAATGTCACAACCCAACACAACCCTTGATGAACATTGTAATGCGACAAACCCTTAATGAACATTGTAATGTGACATGACATTTGATAAATTCCACAATGTGACATAGTAATTAATGCAACAACATGAATGTTGCAATCTAAAATAACTATTAAGAAATGTTGCAATCCAACATAACCCTATCAATTATAATATTATAATACTATAAACTATAATGTTATAATGTTATAATTATATATTATCAATAATTTTATTTAGTATAATATTATCTAGCCAACTATAATGTGAAATTGTTGCATTGCTTAATGGTTATTTTAGATTGAGACATTCACCTTACCACATTCATGGCTATGTAACATGGCACAATTCATCAAATCTCATCTCACATTGTGATGTTCATTAGGGGTTTCATTTCATGTGACATTATTCAAATGTGATGTCACATTGTGAAACTTATTAAGGTTTTTCTTGCATTCCAACATTCATCAAGGGTTTTGCTCATTTGTGACATTCTTCAATGGTTATGTCAGATTGTAACATTCATTTTGGCTTACTTTATAATATGGATATATTTGATTGTGATGTTCTCAATGGTTATGTGACATTGAGTCATCTTGATGAAGGTCGCAATGTGACATACTCATTAACACAACAAGATGAATGTTGCAATTCAAAATAACTATTGAGGAATGTTGCAATCCAACATAGCCATATCAAATGTAATATTATAATACTATCAATTATAATATTAATTTCCCCAAGAGGAGCTCTACATCCTAGTATGGGGGATATGTTTAGGTGTAAAGTGTTAAGTGTTATGTTATAATTATAATTATAATTGTAGTAAAAATGTCAACTCAAATGAAATAATAATAATAATAATTATAAAATTAAATTCATCTTATGAAAATGAAACAACTACTACATGCACTATGCTTACACAAAAACAAATCAATGCACAGTTAAACCCTATAGGAAAAAGATCATAGAAATCGATGAAGATTGTAGGAGGAGGCTAGGACAATGATCTACATTTGGGAATGCAACTTCCAACCCGATATATCCCTGTATATATACCCCATAGTAACCATAACTAGGAATTTTCGGTGACTGCAAATGCATACTGTGGATCAGGTAAACCCTAGTCGTGGGAGGATGACCTCATGCTCACCATTTAATGCTCATTTTTATGGATTTCTAATTGTTCACTATGATAAATAATATAAATATATAATTTGGTTATGAAAGAATGTGAAGTTATGTTAATATAAAAGAAAATGAGAAGTAGATAGAGTTTTAATTTTTGGGGTTTTCTACAAGATTAACATGTTCAGATGCTTTTTTGGGTTTTAAGAGATGTTACAAGTTGTGAAAAAGTTTGTAAATTATTTGAAATGTATAAATAGATATAAAGAAATATTATATTAACCAACATAGATACATTTTAACCCTGAATCTATCAAGAACTAAGAGTGATCAAATATATCAAGGTGCAAACCTTTTTAAATGGAAAAAATTGAGGAAAGGTTAAAGGATGGCACCTCGAGAATCCCTCACATTTCTTCATATATCGAGAGTTAAGATGGATCTATGCTGGTACATAATATAAAGGAGGCAATATGAATGTTACAATCCTAAATAAATATTAAGGAATGACACAATCCAACATAACCTTATCAAGTATAATATTATAATATTTTATTATTAATAATATATTTTTTATATAATATTATTTAGACAACAAAACAAAAACAACATTAATAATAATATTGTATTATTAATAACATTAATGTAAATAAAAATAAATTTGCATATTTTCAATATAAATTTGAATTAAAAAAAGTTAATATAAATTGTATTAAACATAGTAAAAAATTAAGTTAAATAAATATTATTAATATATTAATATTATAGTATAATAGTCATTTTTAAAATTTAATATTAAAATTTGTTTTTCATATAAAAAAAATTAAATTTTCTAACAATATAGTATTTAATATAATAATTGTATAAATGTTGTAACATTATAATATTTAATATAATAATTATATAAATTTTGTAACAGTATAGTACAATATTTTTATTAATATTAATATACTTTTATTGATTAATTAAGAATAAATTTTTCAGTCAACTTTATTTATATAATTAGTCATTCATATAAATAAGTGATATTAATTATTTGAAGATATTCTTATATGCCCACTAGGTACTAGTAACAAGCACATTAATAATATTATTGTGTTTGTATATGTCGATAGGCATATATTTAGCATATATTATAGGGAAAAACATTATTAATGTGCTAAATATATGTTTATCTATGTATACATATGCATTAATATTATTCATGTCGTTGTTGCTAGTTTTATATAGTTAACAAAGGTTGAATGACAACCTAGTCCTTACCGAGTTAGTTGGGAAATATATGATCAACAATGAAGCTTAATATGATTAAATGCAGAGAAAATGAATAGATTTTGTCAAAAGATAATAACTAGGAAATACATAAAATAAATAAGAATATCATTATTATTTATGAAATGGGAGAATGATAAGAATAAAGAAAAAACAATTGAAAACATTTAGCATTGTTGATGCAAAAACATTTAGCATAAGACTTTGTGAAAAACAAGAAAAAATGCAAAGCATTAAATGTTCAATGTGGAGATTAGCATATGCGTGAAGAAAATAAGTGAAATGTTCAACGAGAAGGTTAGAAAATGTAGGAAACAATGTAAAGTGTTTGGACTAATTCCAAATAAGTGAAATGTTCAATGGAAATGTTATCATATGCGGGAAGCAATGTAAAGTGTTTGGACTAATAACTTTTAGGATAAAATTTTATAAACATATACAAGATGATAAATTGTTCAATGTAAAGTAAAGATTATTAAATTTTTAATGTCAAGTAAAACTTAGTAATTAAATAGTAAATTTTTAATGTGGATCAAAACATAGTAAGTAAATAAGTGAAATGTTGAGTACGTTGTTAGCCTATGATAGAAGGAATATAAATAAGTGAATTATTCAATGGAGATGTTAGAATATGTGAGAAGCAATGTAAAGTATTTGGAAATTAGGGTAGGGAGCGAAAATTACAAATTTTGGAATAAGTATAAAATATAGGTTCTCGAGTTTAATAGTTAATTGACTTAATCCTTTGTATTTGCAACTAATTTCTACTTTAGTTTTTTAGTATGCATTTGAAGAATAATATTAATATTATTGAATATTTATTGTAATATGCTATAGCAGTAAGGGAACAAGATATTCAAAATTAAATGATAGAATATATAATTCTT
>ML807218.1:107765-122150 GCA_009831015.1 Picea engelmannii
GGGTTTGAGTAGTGGAAGAATGTGGATCAAGATGAGTTTTTGGCTAATTATTTAGATGCTATGACTGAGGTTTTGGGGAGTAGGTTTGCACTACAACAGAACGACTAGGAAATTTTGGGTAATGTTAATGTTGCATATTTTGTAGCGTAGTGCACATCTGTAAGAATATTATAAATGAATAATATAATAAGCCAATCATTGTTGACATAGTCCAAGTTGGGTGAACTAAATTAAACCCTTGTGTCATGATGTGTTTTTTTGCATGTTATGATGTTTACTATTACTGTGAAATGATGATAAATGATTAAGTATGTTAAGTGTGTTCTTCATATATGATGTTATAATGTCGCGCATTGAAGTAACCAGTAAATGAATCAGTATGAAGTAATGTAATGTTTCACATAGGGTATGTCACATTATATGTAATTGTTAATTAATGAAAATTGTGCACATGGGTAGATGGTTAGTAAAGACATGTTGAATTCCTCACTTCCCATCATCACTATAGAAACTTGGTTCTTGTAGCCCCTCTAGATGCCTCAGGTGAGAGTTGAGACTTCACTTTCTTGGAGGTGATGTCAAAAGGGTCAGTGTCTAAGGGTTTTGTTGGTGTATTGATGACTAACCCTAGGCCTGCCTACCATGGGTCTGCCTACCATGCACCAACAACTACAATATGAAAAAAACATAGCCATCGACCAATACAAAGTGGATCTATGTGACATCATATACATCAGTGAGATATCCAACATGATGTCTATATTGGAATCTTCTAAGTACTCAAATAATATCCATCATAGCCTACGTGAGCCATGTAATAGAGGTGGGTTCCAGAGGAGTTCCCAGGTTCTTCGTCCCAATCCTGAAATTGTACTATTCTAGCCATGTGAATAGAAGTGTTGATGTAAAAAGTGGTAGAAACCACTTGATTACCAGTCTTTGAGGTATATCTCCAACAAGTTCAATGGAAATCACCAATGATGACATCCATTCCCATGGAATGCTAGTACATTCCAATGAATGTTAATAAATGATTTGAATTCAAACATTCATGGAATCATTCGATTAGAGGTCAATGATGTAAATATATAGACGAAAGTGAGGATATGTACCATTGGGGCATGTAGGTTCCAAGGTAATAACTAGTTTCTAAGTCTAGTTCCCAGATAATGTGTTTAATTCAATAGGAAAAAACTCATCGAAGGAGGGGCATGATATCTCCCCCATCATCGACATGAAAATGACATGGAAAATAGATTTAAAATAATGGATTAAATGAGCATAGAATGACATGAGGATGAAGGTTGGTAATATTGTAGAGTGGTTGATTTGGGATGAAACTTCCCTTGAACATTGTGAGGCATGAAAAATGACTTGGCAACATTGACTCTATTGAGAGATAGAACAAAGCATAGTGCGGAGATAACTAGGGAACTCTTCATGTGGGCCAAAGGAGTATAATGAATCATAGGATTGGTATGAATTAGAGAAAATGAAATTACCTAATTATAAGACAAGACAAAAACATGTTTCATGTTCAAGGATGATAACAAACAACTGCCAAAATTCTTTAAAAAATATTAACCCACTTCCCTCAATTTTGCCCCCACCATGAATGATGAGTACCTCTTTTCTTTCAACGAGCTTGAGGAGGGTAACATATTCTCAGTATAGCTCATCTTCGATGATTCCCTCATCATATGTTTAATGAAGTTGAAGAAGGAGGGGTTCGATCCCATATGGGTTCTTCAAAGTATAATTTTAGGAGCCTAAAGAAGGTAGACTCTACAATCTTTTCACATTTTGAGAGTCTGAAAAGAACTTAAAGAAGACTTCAAGGGTGTTCTTTTTCATAAACTTATTCCCCTGAGCCCGAAAAAAGTATGAAACAATACAAGGGAGAAATCTTCTAGCCAAGGTTGACTAGAGTATTTTTATTTTCTTAATTATTCTTACGAGGTCAAAAAAGGGATAATATACCACTCAAAATACGACTCTTTTTTGTTTAATGAGCTTGAAGAAGGATGAAGCATGCTCTCATGAATAAGGTCATTGGTAAAGAAAAAATATATCCTCCTAAAGTCCTGCACAAGTAAGCCATGAATCGATTGAAATAAGTTGATAAATCCCCATAAATTCCATAAAATAATGTTTACAATCAAAGAAATAACTTGTCAGGAATAAAAGAGGCAATGTGAACATAGAAAAATAACTAGTTGCAATGGATTAAAGAGTAACTACTGAAAATTCCTAGTCTATTTTACCTCTTAGCTTTGCCTTGTTGAAATTTTCCCCTTTTAGAGAAAATCTTGGAGTGATGATTGCGAGAGATCCAAGAGATGATTTCACGATCCATCTGAAGCAAGTTGGTACTCTCATCATGCTCTTTCATTTCATTGTTCTCTTATGTGATTTTGTGCAAGTTTAGGGTAGATTTGAGCTGATATTGGGCTCTCTTGGCTCCCTAATATGGCATCGTTCCCTAAATGAATCATGAGGAGAGAGTAATTAGGGTTCATCGGCTTGACTATAACTAGCACTAAAAGGAAAAGACCCTCTAGCGAAGGTTTTTTCGGATGCCCCTATAAAAATGTCCCAAAAATTTGTTTATAGAGGATGATACTAGTAGAGGTGAGTGGGAAGAGGTTTTAGAAGATTTTTTTACACCGATGCTTTTATAAGTACATAACACACGAGTGTTTTTTCTACAACAGGTGCATTGGTGCCCTCAAAACTAGCGCACTATAGTAGGGTTATTTCAAATAAAAAAATTATTATCCAGTGTGCTACAGAAATAAGGATACACAGGAAAATAATGACGCACCGTAATAGAATTATTTTAAAAATATGTGGTGCACAACATAACATTGGAAACATTGGTGCGCTATTAGTAGAGTGCACCATTATATGGTTACATAAAAAAAATTATGCACCAATGTAGGATTGTGTCAAAAACTATATGCTGGTGCACTCCATTATATCATGTGCACCAGTGCTCCAATATGGAGCCCCGTGTTAGGGTTAATTCCAAATTTAGGTGGTGCGCCATGTAAAAACAATCGCACCGAGGTGTCTATTATTATATCGCACCATGTCATGCTTAAACACAAATTTCTGCACTATTGTAGTTTTTCAAAAAATGTACGGTGGTGCATTATGTAGAAGTATATGCATCGGTGTGCACGCATGCCCAAAAACATGTGCACTGTGATCATGATTGTTTTTTTAAATAAATATAATCGATGTGCTCATTATACATGTATGTCCCGATGCGGTTGTGAATCAGGTGCACTGGGATAGGGTTTTATTAAAAAACATTATCAACGGTAAAAATATTTTTTACCATTTTTAGTGATTTAGAGATCAAAAGAATTGATGCAACCTTTTCCTATCTAAAGTGCCCTTCCATCAGTGCTTTCCTTGTTTTCCTTCATTTTGTCTGTTACTTAGTGCATGAATTTCAAATTTTTCCAAACGATGGGCAAATTTAGTTTTTTTTAGTACATCGCAACCATGCCTCCTTGCCGACAAAATTTTCAGGTAATGTCCTTGTTTCTTCATAACTTAAGTTTTCACCATATTAAAATTTAAAATTGGTGAAATTTTAAGTGTAAAAACAAAAAAAATTGCGTTGTTCATTCGAGGCTCGAGGCTCGCAACGCTTATGGTGCGAGTTGTAATTTACAGGGTGCACTATGTACCTTGTTACCTTTCTTGGTGGTGCATTGGTAAACATAAATACACCGATGCATATGTTTAACGATGCACTGAAGAAAATCATATAACTGGTGGGGTGGTGTGTCAAAGTACAAATAACGCACCAGGACGTTAAAGTACATGGCGCACCACCCTTATTAGATATATTTTTACACAGTGCATTTGTAAACATGCACATCGGGGCATTCACATTTACCAAACGCACCACCGAGAAATGTAACATTGTGTTGCGGTGTACCCAGTAAATGTTTTGGTGGCACTGTACGTGATGTGATAGTAACAAATAGAATGCACCGTAAAACGTTTCGTACTCGAAAATTTGTAAAAATTTATGTGATGGTGCGTCTACATTAGTTACACGCATCGTTGCATGTAGTGAACATATACGTACTAATTGTTTTTTCCTAATTTTTAAACAATATTTTATGTGCATATATATATATATATATATATTAAGCAGTGCATATGATAAATGTAACACACTGGGAAATATGTGTTGTAGTGTAGTGCCCCGGTGTGGTACTATTTTCCAATGCACCGCATAACACAGTAGAATATATTTTGTTCAGTGCATTATTTTACACTGACGCATTAGTCATGGTTCTCAAAATATCTATCTGTGCACCATCGATGGTGTGCTACTATTTTTTTGGTGCACCGTTAATGTAATTAACTTATTTTTTTTAAGGACATTATTTTTCCATATTTATAGATAAATTTACCATTCAATATATATATATATATATATATTATGTTTTATGTATGAGTAAGGATGATGTATTTCATATGTTAATCATGCAGAGACGTAGACAGAGAGAGAAGAAACAATAACATCAGCAGAGGGTGGACCTGTACAATGTTGTACATGAATGGGAGGCGAGGGAGAGGGAGAGGGATTTGTACCCTCACCCTATTACTGTAGTGACTCATGTTCTCTTGAGGGATGTAGGCCTCCATAAGTACTATGAGGAGGCTACATCCCTTAAGGGGCACTTTGGGTTGTTGGTTCATCTGATCCATACATGGGATGCCAATCGAAAAGATTTTGTGTGGGTCTAGATAAGTGCTACCATCCCACTGAGGAGAATATTTACTTTATCATTAGACTATCCAAGAGAGGGGAGGATTTTCCCTAGTTCCTAGATGTCCCAGTAGGTGTTTCCACTGAGAGTCAACTCATTTACTCTCAACGATATATTGGGGTTGAGGTAATATCCCTAGCTGATTTTCAGGTGATTGGTGGATAGATGAAAATCGCTTTTTTCGGTGCATAGGAGGTTAGGTGCCTCTCACTCTTAGTGAATACCATAGCCCATTTTATCAGTGATGGGAAGCACATTAGCTTCCCTCTTTTGTATTATGTTGATTCGTTGGCACAACGTCCATGGTGTATTATATGGTATACCATTTTTTGTGGCAATTTTGTATACCACTCACCCAATGCTGGGCTATGATACATGGGGGGCAAACTTCCCATTTTCCTTAGAGTTATTATGATTATTTTTTGAGAGGTTTCCAGAGACGAGGTCGAATTTTGTTCGTCAACCTTCTAGGTTGAGGACTCATGTGCAGATGCACATGTGGGGGCATATGATGCCCAAGAGGGGCCATCCAAAGTTTCCAGCTAGGATTGCGCCAGGCACACTAGGGCTACTAGGAAGTGTGATGGATCACATGCTCGTCATGGTTCCATGTCTTTACATAGGTTTGGATTAGAAAGGATGTAAGAACATCCTCTTAACAATAGATGAGACACCAAATGATAGAGGTAATATCATTGTTAATTGTTTAAATTAATATAGTTTCATTTTATTGTCTTACTTAATTAGAATAAAATTAATTCTAACAGATTCTTTAACTTGTTTTATTAAATTGTTTAATGAATTAACTGTGTAATTATTGTTATATACTATATATATTTCTAATATTGGCACTTTCATTTGGGACATGGCTCCTCCCCGAGAATATGTCAATGAGGAGATGATGCATGAGTCCATGGAGAGTTAGGTTCCTTGAGTACAGATACTCGAAAATATTTTTCATAGGCCCGATACCAGATTCAGTTTGGAGTCAGGAAACCGACTCTCTGCACTTTTGACTGAGATGGGAGTCCTCCCTACCCTGATGCAAGACATCAGGGAATATCCTATTCTCTTGGATAGTTGGAGGGAGATGTCACGTGATTTTATTCCTCTTATGTGTCATATCGTCAGATCTGACATGCTACTAGCAACGAGGAGGGATCTTGATTATAGGAAAAATGTTTCTTCCAATACGACACGTTCATATAGTACCCTATCGATTGATGAGGGTGGTCATGATCATCCTTCTCCACATCCTCCTCATATTCCCTCACCTCACCCAGATCATGAAGAGGCAACACATATTCCTCATTCTCCTCTTTCACCTCACCTAGATGACCAGGCAAGACCTATTCATCATCCATCATCTTCCACTACAAACCAAGCCTCCACTATTGTTTTAGATATGCAAATTATGCCATCGCCTGGACCATACATGTTATAGCAGTTATTTTTACTTGTCCATGATATATATATATATAATATTTTTTTCTATTGATCATATTGATGATGTAATTAATTTATATGTTGATGTTGATATGTATATTGTTAGGTCATGTTAGATTTGGATGTTAAATGTGCTTGATAGATGTGTATGTTATAAAATTGTTCATTAGACATGCATTTTTCGTGTTTATCATGATGATATACTTAATTAATTTATATGTTGATGTTGATGTGTACATTTTTATCTCATGTTAGATATGTTTAATGTTAAATGTTCTTGATAGATGTGTATGTTAAATGATGCTTGTAAGATGTGTGTGATGATGATGTTAGAAAATGCTTGCCTTTTGTTAGATGTGATCACAATGATGATTCCATGTTAAATGATTAGATATGTGTGATAGTTAATTAATGACGTTTATATGTACTAGAGGTATATGTAAATACATGATGTTAGCTAGTAAATATAAATGTGTATTTTAGATGTTGTTTATGTTTGATATAAAATGGTTATCATCATCATGCTTATTTTTATAAATTACAAAGTTCAATATGGTTGAAACTATAATTATAGAATTGAAACTATAATTGCATAGACAGTTCATTATACATATTTATTCTAACTATTTGTTTTTCAAAAAACAAGTTACATATGAATACATATTATTTTCCATTGTAATTTTTACTCTGTTTGAATAGACTCTTCTACACTAAAAATTGTTATTATTAAAAAGTTTTGATCTCCAATGATAAGGATTCTATTGGATTTAAAATTTTATGGATGAAAATCTTCCTATTGTTATTTTTGTCATTATTTCGTAAGTTGATTTTGATCAAATTTTAAAATATTAATTCATTAATTGTGGTTTTACTCAACATTGGGGGCATAATTTTATAAATATTTGCAAAAGCAATGATAAAAGTATGCAAACTAACAAACACTACTTTATTTAAAAACCAAATTATTGTTGGGTATGTGTTATATTCTTTGCACGAGTAGTAGAGTATTTTTCTACCTCGGGAAATGTGTCACATATTTAGATGGTTTTTTGACACATGGTTTCTTTGCCGATGGTTTTCTATTTCTAGTTAAGGAATTAGGGTTGTTTACTAATCCAATTCATTGGGTTAGGGTTTTGTATGTCGTTGGCTCCTATATGTATATTGTATTGTAAATAATGTAGTACTATGAATGAATATAGAATATGTTGGTTTTCCCGGTTTGGGTTTCCAGGGGAAAAATATATGTGTAATGTTTTTATTTTCCATTGTATCTTTTCTATTCTTTTACTGAAAATCTGTTTGCAGTAAATATTGTACAAGGTTAAAATCTACATTTGGTATCAGAGCTTTGTTGGCTTCAGGGGGATGTCTTTATGGTCAAGGGTTTGTCTAGGGACTGTGATAAGCCTTGTTACAATGGGATATCTATGGTATTGTTTTTTTCAGGTAAAAATAAATGGAAAGCAATTCAAATATGGAGATTGAGAAGTTTAATGGGAAATTTTTGAAATGTGGAAGCTCAAGATGGAAGATATGTTGGTGGATAGAGATCAGTGGATCGTGGTAGATCCAAATAATGCACCTATAGGAACTTTAGCAGATGACTGGAAAAAGTTGGATCAGAAGGCGAAGAGTAGACTCCGACTGTGTCTCTCTGATTCAGTATTACTGAATGTGTCAGATGAAGCTACAACCAAGGATTTATGGGATAAGTTGGGGAAGTTGTATCAGTCTAAGTCCCTAGTGAATAAACTATTCCTGAGAAATAATTTGTATAACCTAAGGATGAGAGACGGAGACTCGATGGCAGAGCATTTGAATGCCTTCAATACTGTGGTAAGTCAATTAGTATCTGTTGAGATTAAAATTTTAGATGAAGATAAATGTTTCAGTTTACTGTGTTCTTTACCAGACTCATGGGATAGTTTGATGTGGCCATAGGTAGTAATACCACTTCCTTGAAGTTTGATGAAGAGGTCTCATCCTTGTTTTCGGAGGAGATGAGACAAAATAATATAGAAGGACAGAGCACATATGCATTATTTGCAAGAGGACGTTCCTAAGAAAGAAATATATCTAAGTTATCAAGTGGGAGATCTAATTATAAGGGTATATATAAATCTCCTAGAAATTTTGTAAAGGTATGTTGGAGATGTGGAAAAGAAAGGGCACTACAAGAAGCAATGTAGATCCAAAATTGAGAAAAATAAGGGATTTGAAGAGTCTCCTTCTATAGAAGAAAATACCTCCAAGAAAGAAGGAGGGGATGCGTCCTTGGATTATTCAAGCACACATTCATATCATGAGGCATGGTTGGTTGACTTAGGTGCATCCTTTAATATGACTCCCCACAGGGTGTGGTTATATGAATATGAAAGGTATGATGGAGGTAATGTTTTCTTAGGTGACGATTCGACAACTAGAATCATAGGACGAGGAAAATTCAAGTTGAGTCTCATAGATTGAAGGATTAGAAAACTTATTGGTGTTCTTCACATCCCAGGATTAGCCAGAAATTTGATTTATGTAAGCAAAATGGATGATGCAGGGGTAAAAACAATATTTGAAAAAGAAAATTGCAGGATGGTTTGAGGAGAAATGGTTTTGTTGAAGGGAGTTTGGTTTGGAAATATGTATAAGCTACAAGGAAGCACTATTATTGATGGGTGTAATAGTTCCAATCTTATTGATGTTGGAGTTGAAGAAGAAATAACTCCTACAGTCTCTGAAGAAAAGGTTATGCTATGGCATCAAAGACTGGGACATATCAGAGAGAAGGGTCTTCGACTACTACATGGTAAAGGTATGGTTGAAGGTATGTCTAACTACTCTCTAGATTTTGATTTATGTGAACATTGTGTATATGGGAAGAAAAATGGGGTAATATTCCCCTTTGGTGCAACGAGGGCAGAAGCAATTTTACAGCTAGTTCACAATGATGTTTTTGGACTTGTGTCGGTTCCATTATTGGGAAAATTTGTGTACTATGTCTCATTTATAGATGAATTCTCAAGGAATACTTGGATATATTTCCTCAGGAAGAAGTATGAAGTCTTTGACATGTTTAAAGAGTTTAAGGCTCTTGTTGAGAATCAAACAGATAAAATAATTAAGGTGTTGAGGACAGATAATGGCAAAGAGTTACACGGGAATGAATTTGAAGAATTTTGTAAGAAGCGCGGTATAGAAAGGCAGAAGGATACTCCATATAAACCTCAACATAATGGAGTTGTAGAAAGGATGAAGAAGACACTGATGGAAAAATCAAGGTGCATGCAGGGAATTAATTTTGTGCAGAGGAAGTGGGTACTGCATGTTACCTGGTCAACATATCAATCTTATCAACATTGGATGAAAAGAATACACAAGAGGTATGGACTAGTAAGGAACCTTCTCTCACACATCTCAACGTATTTGGATGTGATGCATATGTTCATTTTCCAAAGGAAAACAGGTGTAAGCTAGATAACAAGGTTGAAAAGTGTATCTTTATTGGACATAAATATGGTCTCAAGGGTTATAAGATTTGGAACCCATAAACTAATATGTAGTGTATAGATGAGATGTGTTATTTAGAGAAATGAAGGATGTTGTTAAACATGAAGTCCTACCAAGTAAGGAAAAACCAGAAAAAATAGAGTTTGATCTAAAGGATGTTGAATTAAACTCTACAAAAGAACATGAATCAAAAGAATATCCTCATGAAGAACACACGACCCACACTAAGAGGGGGGGTGAATTACTGTGTGAACTATTTTAACTATTTCTTTTCATAATTTACCACTTAAAACATATTTGAACATATTAAGAACAATCACATCATAATTACAATGAACATAAAGACACCATATGTTTGTATAAGATTTTGTATAATAAATGAACATAGTAATAAAAATATATGTGAGAGAGGATTTTCTTTTACATCAACTAAAGTAAGGAGCACCAACCCCTCAGAGAGAACCAATTCTCTGACAAGACCCAGCTTGGTGCAAGACCTAGCTTGTTGCAAGTCCCAACTTGTTGATAGAACCCAGTCTATCCAACTAGAGTTTATTCAACTCCAGTAGTAGTGATCCATTATAGAATCAATTTGATCTTATGATCAGAGGTGTATCATAAGACACTCATCACCGCAATTCATCTTCTCTGTAATTCACATTTTCTTTCCTCTGATATCTTATTGGAATCTGCTTTGGCTTTTGATGTTCTATTTTGAAGTGCAGAGACGCTTTCTTCTCACCAATTTTTCTCATTTATATAATCTTCCAACTGGTGTGAAATTTAAAACGTGTCCCTTTATTTGAACCATTGTACCTTTTCATTTAAAATGATAATCTAAACTTTAATTAATATCCTTTTTCCTTTTTATTCTTTATTCATATTTTCATGATTTATTCTCTTTTAATCATGATTGTGAATCGGTTCATTCTTCGACCATCATGCCTCTTTGATTAATCAATCTTAATTATTGTTTATTTATTTTATGGTGAAGGCTTTCCATAAATTGATCACAATCATGGATCAATTTACTCCTTTAAACGCAATCAAAAATCTCTATTATATTTACAGAGACTAGATTCTGTGAAGGTGCTTCCTTCAAACCATCACATATGATTGTGTCGTAAGACCACAAGATTTACCAAATATAGCGATGTATAGTAAAACTCTTATAGAATATGACCAATGGCATATAACCATAGTCTTACCAACTAAGCGACATAAATTTTGTCCCTTTAAACCTTTTTACCATATGACCAATGGCGGTGACCTCACGCTTAGGCAATTAGACCAAATGAGCACTTTATTAAATTAATAGTCATGATTCGATCTCTAATGGTATGGACATCTAATGGAGTTTTGACGTTTTTCCCATCGGGTCTTCATGAATTACTACATTGCAAAATTCCTGATTATGATATCGCCAATATAATCGGATGATTCATGTTTATCTCGCAGAGATACATCAACGATCCACTTTAACCTCGCACTCATACTTTTACTAAAAAAATATGATGGCCATGATTTAATAATTCATCGAGATGGATGGCCACCATAATTTCGACACTTTTTCCCTTTAGAGTTTTCGTGAAATCAAACATGTCAAACCTCCCGAAGTTGTAACTCTACTGATGCGTGTCCCTTTCAAAATTTTGACGTTCGGGACTTCAAGATATTAGATTATTTTCTTACTATGAAAAACTCCCAAAGTAGAAACTCCCAATGTGACGTAAACGTGCTGACATCACAAGATGACTTGACACAAGTCGAGTAGTTTCCATGTGTCATTAAAATCCATGATATACACGTGCTGGAAATGCCAATTTTATTTTAACACTTGTCACTATATGAATGTGTCACATGTCCTTAGCTGATGTGCTTTGATGATGTGGTATGTCATTGACATCACTCAAGATGATGTGGACCTTGATACGTGTCTTCCTCCTTGACTTTGGAGCTTCGGCTTTCGGGGTTTTAAACAAATCTCGTCGTTGATTCTATGAATAAAAAATCCATGAATTGTTGATCTTATGCCACGTGCTCACCTTCCAACCGACGGCTAGGATCTCTTCATAATTTCATAATTCATGATTTCAGGATCCTTGAGTCATTGTCACTCCAAATTATCCAAGTCCATAGTTTTGAAGGAACTCAAAAATAACCATTGTGCAACTTCTCCCAGATCTAATGGTCCTTGTACCTTTATGATCTGATGGTCCATTCTTGATTTCCCGATATCCTCTTATGTTGGATCGACGGTCCATGACCCTCCATGATCCAATGGTCTAGATCATATCACGATTTCACATTTTGTGAGTTCATGCAACACTATCTTTTACTTTCTTGATTTGTGAGTCAGCGAAATTCCAATCACTTTCCACATGTCCTCTTGATCCAACAGATCAGATCATTTCACTAGTTTGGAGTGTTAACTAAATCATGGGATTATCCTCCTTGCAACTCCACTGGATCCGATGGTTGATGGGTATTCTTGAAGCAGATCAATAGTCACGATCTTTATGTGATCCAATGGTTCAACTCTCATTGGGATTTCACGTTTCGTAACTTCAAAGGTTAGAGCACCTCCTTCCTTTGACTTTTTAGTAAGTGAAATGTTGATCTCCCACCATGTGTCCTTCTACTTGATCATGATCCGATGGTTACGATATTCCAACGATCCTTAAGCTCATGGTCACCCATATGATCGTCGTCTATAATACTTATATGATCAACACGGTAAATATTTTGATCAGATGGATGTTGAGGTTTATTCACTCTGATTGGACGACTGTTGAGGCTCTCATTTTGATCGGACGGTTGCTGAGACTTATCACATTTTATCTGCACTGAGCAATTGTTCAGTATTTTCACTGATCCCGATGACATCTCTGCAATATGTTCTTCCTTCAGAGCTTGATCATTGAATCATTGTTGATCCTATCGTGATCAACAATAGTCATGAAATACTTATGTACTTTCGATCTTTGATCTTCATACAATTTTCTTATGTTGTTCTCTCCTCCTCATGAGATTGTGTTGTCCATCTCTTCATTTTCTATCTTCTTGCTAACTGATATACTGTTGACATAAATGATAATGTCATCTTTCATTTAACAACAGATCATCACTTCAACTATTGACATCAACGGCAATCTCATCTATGGTAATTCATCATTAACAATGGGTCATCACATCGACTGTTGACATCAATGAAAATCTGTCCAAAAATATCCCCCTTTGTCATTGATGGCAACACACTAACTTCATATACAAAACTCCCCCTCTGAATATGCTTTCCTCCTATGAATTTTTCCTTTTATGAGGTTTACCTCCCCCTTCGACATCAATGGTAAAGTTTTTCTTCTCCTATGATCTATCTGTATAAGTACTTGTCTGACCATTGATAACTTTTACTGCAATCAACAGTTTTCTATCACAACTGAATGACCCCCCCTGTCAATATGCTCTCTCTCTGCTTCTGAGTATTCTCCCCCTTTGTTTCTCAAAAGGTATCTCTTCCTTTCAAGTTTTCATTCCTATTAATTTACTAGCTTCCTATCTCAGTTGATTGGCATTTTTTGTGTTTCATATGAGTAGTCTTCTTGATACAAATTTTTGTAGTGATTGAGTCTTTTCAAGACTTAATCTAATTACTTTCAATTTTTTATTTAGAACTTCCCTTGAGTTTTTACTGACTATTCTCCTTATTTGTTTCTAGAAGGATAGTTTTTCTTGACAGGGTTTCTCTTCTTGTTATCTTTAAAGAATGCCATTTACCTCATTTTGTACATCAAAATGGTACTTCTATGGATGTTGTTTTCCTACTGGAACAATGTGCAATTGTAGCTCATATTTATTCAAACAACCCTTCATTTTGTCCATCAATTCTCATCGATAACTAACTAGGATACCAATTGTTTTTATATCATCCATCTACAGGGTCCTCCTTGGGATAGGGACACTTGGATGCAAAATGACCAACTTTTCCATAGTTAAAACATTTGAAAAGAAGCTTTCCTTTGTACTTCCCTGATCCTTTCTGAAGTTTTCTAATGAGATTGGCTTCTTCCAAATCAAATTCTTCATGATGGTTGGATTGATGTTTTTTCTCTTGATTTATCTTTGTCTCAAATGCTTTGAAAGCAATTTCATATTTCTCTGATTTATCATGCCCTTCTCTCATTTAGTATGCTTTAAAGATTCCATGGAGATAATCAAATGTGATTGTATTTAAATTGGATCTATCTGAATTTGAAGAAATCTTTGCATCATATCTCATAGGTAATGACCTTAATATTTTTTTCACAATGGGTTTATCTGTAACTTCTTCTTCTTGTTCTAGATTTGAAGATTCATCTTCAACATCATTATTAAGTGCACCAGAAGCTTCTTTATCCTTGTTTTGAGAATATTCCTTATTAGAATTTTCATCCTCCAAAGTCCTATTATTAACTTCATCAGATTTAGGAACAATATTTTCCTCATCTTTCTTATTTGGTACTTTAGATTTTCTTTTCCATGTTTTCTTATTTACTCTTGTTGTCATATAGTATGATGCATTTCTTATTGACTATTTTCTTTAGCTCCAACAGTTATAGGCTTTGTGTCCATATCCACCACAACTATAGCATATCATAGT
>ML807218.1:132975-147494 GCA_009831015.1 Picea engelmannii
CCCAAAATACTACAGACTGTCCACGATCCAATGCCACCAGTCCCACACAATTTGGATACTCTAGGAAGAAGTTATGATTGTTTTACCCGGAACACCTTCTTGAGACTAGTCAATAGGACTAGTCAAATACCCTATCTTACACAAGGTGTATATACAAATTTAAGATGAAAAAAATATGAACTTTTAACCACAGCTACAATTCTAATTTATTTAAATTAGCTACAGATTTTAGTGTCTGAAACGTCACAGAAAAGTTTTTATAGAAAAAATTCCACAATGACTCATTTCAGGATGATTCCAGAACCCGATCTTGTACAAGATGTATCTCGAAAAGTATAAGGCCTCAGGAGATGAATTTTTATCCTAACGTACCTTTATATGTCTTCTAAATACCCTCCAATCTGTTCCTTCTGAAACATTTTAGAAAAAAAGTTATAGCGAAAATTCCACGGTGTCTCAGATGTAGCAGCGAAACCCCAAGACCTTGAGCTCTGATACCATATGTTAAGAACCAAACATCAATATAGCATAGAAAAACCTCAGGAAAAGTACTCAACGCCTTGAAAAAGAGATAATTTCAGATAATAAGCCTCTTCGATGGGGCAACCTCATTTTACCCCACTTAAATGTTCAAGTCCAAGATGATTCAAAATGCATAGCCATCGATCAAGACCACAAGGATTGTCGTATTTACACGTGAGATCGTGTATCGGGGATTCGTGAGTCGAAACTCCAAGTTGTTGCGACGAGAATTGTGATATAGCGATCCATGATATCCCGAAGAGCCCAGAACCGTCCATCGTTTGGGACGCATGTCAGGAGATTCTAAGGAGTCAGGGTTCGGAGCATCAGAGATTTCGAAGGAAGGAAACTTTTGCAGCTTGAAATCGTGAAGAGCGATATTCTGATGGAGGAGTTGTGTGGGGCCACAACAGAAGTTAGTGGAGGAAAGGGGGTGTATCATATCGGGGGTCAGGAAAAGGAAAGTCTCGAATCCATTGACACCAGGATTCGTGATCCCGCGAATGCCAAAATCCCGATAGAAGTGACGAGGAGTTGAAGAGATAGCTCACGCGTGCGTCGGAGTTTCGTCACATCTATCAGTAGTCGAAAAATCACAATGTTTGATATCGTGAGTGGTGAAACCATGAAAGAGCAGAAGTCCCGACAAGGTGAGATAAAGTCAGCATTGACTGGCCATCGGGTCTTAGGGATTCGAGAGCCCAATGATCGACAGTGAACTTGCGAAACCGTGAGTTCCAACCTCCGATAAGTAAGGAAAGGGAGGGATCACGTAGAAGAGAATATGTGGGGTGTAGGTTTCCCGATAGGGAAACAAAAGAACCTTGGTGTTCTTCGGGCCTAGAAGAAGAAGATCCTGTGTGAGTGGGCATGCCTGCGGGTGCGGCTGCACCAGTTGTGGTATCAAAGTGGGAATATTTATTTTCTTTCTGTAGAAGAGAAAGAGGATTCACCATGCCGCCAAGGAGAGAGAGACAGTCACCCGATCCAGAGGATAGGGAGGTACAAAGAAGAGGCAGGAAGGTAGTCAATCCAGAAATGGAGAGACAAAAGCGTGATCTTCGAGCAAGACTCAAGGACATGGAGACATCGCAAAGATGCATAGTTAGTGTGGGGGATTTTAGCGATTCAGAGGATGAAGTTGAAGTTGAAAGTGACGAGGAAGTTGCAGCCAAATATGCAACGAATGAACATCTAGTTAAAGCTATTGCCAGGATGGGTGCAAAGGCAAAGATGGACATTCCAGTTTACGAGGGAAATCTAGATGCAGAAGAGCTTCTAGATTGGATTAGGGCTCTGGATACATACTTTTATTATGAAGATATCGAAGAGGACAAGAAGGTCAGGCATGCTATCACATGCTTGAAAGGACATGCAACATTATGGTGGGATGAGCTACAAGTAGATAGACGCTGCAAAGGTAAGCAGAAAATTAAAAGTTGGGATAGAATGATTGCAAAGATGAAGGCGAAGTTCATCCCCAGAGACTACCAAATTACTCTATTCAGGAGGATGGAGAACCTGAGACAGAAGCTGATGATAGTGAAAGAATACACTGAGGAATTCTATCAACTGAACATCAGAGCAGGTCATCGGGAGAGCGATGATGAGAAGGTTGCCAGATATCTGAATGGTCTGAGATATGACATTCAGGATGAATTAAGCATGGTTACCATCAGGACGGTGGAGGATGCTTATAATATGGCTTTGAAAGCAGAGGAGAAGTTGAGCCGTAAGCAAGGTCAGCAAGGGCGAGGTAGGAGCCAGCCAAGAGGCAAAGCAGTTGCCCAGGAAAAATATCAAAATCCCAAGGAGGAATGGAAGAAACCTTAGGGTAAAGTTGAAAGAGGTGGAACCTCACAGAGAGGGCCATATGTTGAACAGAGAGAACAACATACTGAGCAGAGAGGAGGGTCTGATGATAATAGTATGTTTCCTCATACCAGAGGTAGAGGAAGAGGAAGAGGTGGAGTAATCACATGATTCACATGTGGGAAGAATGGGAACAAGTCTTATGAGTGTCTAGAGAAAAAGAAGGACATTGGATAATCTCACATCACCGAGGTGTAGAGGCAGGATGTTGAGGCAGAAGACGCATAAGGTGGAAGATCACTTATGATGCGTAAAGTCCTTTTGACACCCGAGAAGGAGGTGGAAAGCTCAGTCCAAAGGAATAGACTCTTTAGGATAGCTTGCAAGACCAAAGACAGGGTGTGCAGGGTCATTGTAGACAGTGCTAGCACGGATAATCTCGTATCTACAGAGATGGTAGAGAAGCTGGAGCTAGAGACAACTGATCATCCAAACCCATACAGAGTTTCATGGCTACAGAAAGGATACCAGGTAACTGTTACTAAACAATGCTTGGTTGAGTTCAAGATAGGAGGATATAATGATAAGATTTTATGTGATGTTGTTCCCATGGATGTATGTCATTTATTGCTGTGTAGACCATGGAAATATGACAGAAATGTGATTCATGATGGGCGAATGAACACATATACCCTGGATAAGAATGGGAGAACCCATATGTTGCTTCCGATAAAGGATAAGGAGGTGAAACCAGAAGTAACCAACATAATACTTCTCATGAGTGGGAAGGAACTTCTTACGGAGGTTAAGAAGAAGGAAGTTCCACAATTCTTTGTGGTCAGGAAACCGAGGATTGTTCTGACTAGCACAAGAGTGGATGATTTACCAGATGAGATTCGGGAACTACTGAAAGAATTCGCTGACATCATAGTGGACGAATTACCTCGTTTGTTTCCACCGATGAGGAGTGTGAGTCATCATATTGACCTCATACCAGGAGCCATTTTGCCGAATAAATCCGCATACAGGTTGACACCACAAGAAAATGAGGAGGTTAAGAAGCAGGTCCAGGAGTTATTGGACAAAGGGTTAGTCATGGAAAGCTTGAGTCCATGTGTTGTTCCAACAGTGCTCAGTCTGAAAAAAGACGGAGGCTGGAGGATGTGTACTGAATCGAGGGCCATCAATAAGATAACCATCAGGTATAGGTTCCCATTGCCGAGAATGGATGATCTGATGGATTTCTTGAGTGGAGAAAAATATTTTTCAAAGATTGATTTAAAAAGTAGATATCACTAGATTCACATGAGAGAAGGCAATGAATGGAAGACAACATTCAAGACAAACAAAGGTTTGTATGAATGGCTTGTCATGCCATTTGGCTTGAAAAATGCATTGAGTACCTTTATGAGGTTAATGAATGAAGTCCTGAAGGATTTCATCAGGAAATTTGTCATTGTATATCTGGATGATATACTGATTTTCAGCAAGACAATGGCAGAACACCTGAAGCATTTGGCTACAGTGATGAAGAAGCTACAGCAGGAGAAGATGTTAACAAATATGAAGAAGTCCTCATTCATGAAGACAGAGCTCATTTACTTGGGTTTTGTTATTTCGTTGAATGAGTTGAGGATGGATCCGGATAAGGTGGAAGTGATTAAGAATTTTCCATCACCGAGAAATGTAT
The DNA here is from genome assembly GCA_009831015.1 of Picea engelmannii. Classification (NCBI taxonomy): domain Eukaryota; kingdom Viridiplantae; phylum Streptophyta; class Pinopsida; order Pinales; family Pinaceae; genus Picea; species Picea engelmannii. Next base: position 137,000 of record ML807218.1, read on the forward strand.
TCGAGGTGAGAATTTTTCATGGTTTGCCTAGTTTCTACCGAAAATTCATTAGGAATTTTAGTGGAATTAGCGCAGCAATGATGGATACAGTGAGAAGCGACATAAGTCTTTTCACTGGACAGCAGAGGCTGAGAAGAGCTTTAATCTGTTGAAGCGGAAGATCATGGAACAACCGGTTCTGGTGTTGCCGGATTTCCTAAAAACATTTCGAGTGAAATGTGACGCAAGTGGGTTTTCCATAGGAGCGGTCTTGAGTCAGGATGACAGGCCAGTTGCATATTTCAGCGAGAAGCTGGATGAGGCGAAACTAAAGTACTCCACGTACGACAAGGAATTTTATGCTATCATATAGGCATTGAAGAAGTGGAGGCATTACTTGATCCCAAAGGCATTTGTATTGTATAGTGATAACCATGCATTACAGTTTGTGAGTCAACATGAGAATTTGAATCAGAAACATGCCAAATGGGTAGAGTATATGCAGAATTTCACATTTGTGATTAAGCATATTTCGGGTACTACTAACAAAGTGGCTGATGGTTTGAGCAGGAAGTGTTTGCTGTTATAGGAGTTCTGAGTCAAAACGTTGGGTTTTGATGATTTCAGGAGCATGTACGTAGGTGATGCAGATTTTGCAAAAGCGTATGAAGTAGTTGGGAATCCAGTTCTCAGAGACAGATTCCCTTGGATAGATTATATGATCTAGGAAGGATTGTTTTTCAGAGGCAATCAACTGTGTATTCCAAATTTCTCCATGAGGGAGAACTTCTTAAAAGAGAAGCATAGCGGTGGATTGGCAGGACATTTTGGCCATGACAAAACATTCGCGAAGATGAGAGAGTCATACTTTTGGCCAGGAATGTGAGAAGAGGTCAAGCGATTCATTGACAGATGTCGAGTTTTCCAGCATTCAAAGGGGAGAAAGCAGAATGCAGGGTTTTATCAACCATTGTCCATACCAGCGAGGCCATGGGAGGCGATAAGTATGGATTTTGTATTGGGGTTGCCAAAGACACAAAGAGGTGTTGATTCAATATTTGTGGTCATAGATAGGTTTTCTAAAATGGCACATTTCATTCCATGCCAGAAGACCAGTGATGCGACTCACATCGCAAATCTGTTTTTCAAAGAGGTCGTTCAACTTCATGGATTGCCGAAAAGTATAGTTTCGGACAGAGACACTAAATTCATTGGAAATTTTTGGAGGACCTTATGGAAGAAGCTGGGAACTAACTTGGAGTTTAGTTCTACTTATCATCCTCAAACGGATGGGCAAACGGAAGTGGTCAAAAGAAGTTTGGGAGACTTACTGAGAAGCTTGGTGATGGAGCACCACAACAGTTGGGACCATATATTGCCACAGGTAGAGTTTTCATACAACGAATCAATGAACAGGAGCACAGGGAAGAGTCCATTCCAGGTTGTCTATGGTATGCAGCTGAGAGGAGTTTTTGAACTGAGGGATTCAGAACAAACTACTACTAGCAGCGCTAGTGCAGAAGCATTCACTGAAGCAATGAAAGAACTTCATAGTCATATGAAGCAGCGACTACAAAATTCAAGCTAGGAATACAAGCGCAAAGCAGATCAGCATCGGAGACAACTTCAGTTTGAAGTTGGTGATCTAGTTCTGGCACATTTGAGGAAGGGAAGGTTCCCAAGGGGAACATACAATAAGCTGAAGATGAAGAAAATCGGACCATGCAAGGTCTTGAGAAAATTAAGAGAAAATGCTTATGAGATCGAGCTACCGGATGGGATCGAAATATCTCCGATATTCAATGTCGCAGATTTATACCATATAGGTTTGGAGAAGCAAAGACTGGAACTAAGCAACCAGTGATCCAGTGGATGAAACAATTCCAAGTTGCAGAGAAGCCGCAGATGGAATGCATACTCGACAAGAGAGTGGGTAAAAAGACCAGGAGGAAAAAATACTATGAGTATCTGGTCAAATGGAAGAACCATCCAGTTGAAGATGCCAGCTAGGAGAATGAAACATAAATTCTAAAGCATGGACACACCGTGCAGGAGGTCATGGACAAGAGCCCATGAAATTTTTTCAAGCGAGGGAGTATGATGCAGGAGCATCGCCAACACATCAAGCAAGCCAGCGCAGAAGCGGAAAACAACTGGATAAGCCAACACAAATTTTGAAATTTCCTTGGAAATTGTTGCGCAGATCTTAAATGAAGCCATTTAAGATGAAGCGCACTTGTGTATTGTAATGGACCTTGAGTGGATAGCTCTCGTCCTTTAGTAGATAGTCGGCATTTAAAATAGTTAATGCTGGTAGATAGGAATTTAATTTTAGATTTGATAGCTTTAGAGTCCAAGAGGTAAAATGGATATAGACACCCTCATCGTATCATTGTATTATTATTATGGAGGAACAGGAGAGCGAGAGAAAGCAGAGAACTGTAAAGAACACCCATGTACAAGCATTTGAATTAATAGAAGAAATCTTTGATTCAAATTCATGGTTATGTGTCTATTCTCTGTGTATTGATGTTGCGCTCATGAATGTTTGTTTCATGTCATACATTTGCTTTTATATGTTTTGTATGTGATTTCATGTTGAATTGAAATCTGAAGGGAGGAAGAAATGAGTTTCAATTGTTTCTCTATTTGATCCAGAGGATTCCTACAAGGAGTGCAGTCGAATTGTCCGCAAGGAGTGCGTTGCCAGAGGGTTCAGGTAGAGATAACTTATGTTCTCATTCATCCCAGAAGGTGCAGTTGGCACAAGAGCCATGCAAGGAGTGCGCAGGCCAAGGAAAAAGTCTCAGGGTTGCAAACCTGAGGGAATCTCTAAAAGACTGTTGCTACAAGGTGTGCACAGAGTCAAAAGAGACTTCATCACTTAGATGTGTTGAAGGTTTGCCGCAAGGAGTGCGCATAAGGAGCCTTTTCCTAGGGTTCAGAGTCATAACAAAGCTCAGGAAGGATAGACCTTCGAATTTGAGGAAGGATTGCATAGAGAAGTTGTACATTGAAGAATTCGAGCAAGCGTTTAAAGCTCACACGCAAGTCAACAAGTCTTCGCGGGGAAAGTACTTTGTCCAGTTCGCAGAAATCCCTTAGGAAGAACAGACGGTCAAAAATCCTTTAGGGAGATTCACGAAATTTCGAGACACGTTAAATCTTGGGGAAGTTCCAGGAGGTTACGGCAAGAACATCCGAGGGTTTGAAGTTCAGGAGGAGTGTAGCCGTTGATCAAGACCACAAGGACTGTCAGATTTACACATGAGATTATGTATCGGGGATTCGCGAGTTGAAGCTCCAAGTTGTTGCAACGAGAATTGCAATATCGTGATCCACGATATCCAAACGAGCCCAGAACCATCCATCATTTGGGACGTGTGTCAAGAGATTCCGAGGAGTTGGGGTTTGTAGCATTGGAGATTTCGAAGGCAGGAAACTTTTGCAGCTTGAAATCGCGAAGCGCGATATTCCGACGGAGGATTTGTGTGGGGCCACAACAGGAGTTAGTGGAGGATAGGGGGTGTATCATATCAGGGGTCGGGAAAAGGAAAGTCCTGAATCCATTGACACCAGGATTCGCAATCCTGCGAATCTTGAAATCCCGATAGAACTGATGAGGAGTTGAAGAGACAGCTCACGTGTGCATCGGAGTTTCATCATGTTGGGTATCGGGAGTCAGAAAATCACATTGTTTGATATCGTGAGTGGCGAAACCACGAAAGAGAAAAAGTCCCAACAAGGTGAGATAAAGTCAGCATTTACTGGCCATCGGGTCTCGGGGATTCGAGAGCCCAGTGATCGACAGTGAACTTGCGAAGCCACGAGTTCCGATCCTCCAATAAGTAAGGAAAGGGGGGGATCACGCAGAAGAGAATATGTGGGGTGCAAGTTTCCCGATAGGGAAACAGAAGAACCTTGGTGTTCTTCAGGCCGAGAAGAAGAAGATCCTATGTGAGCAGGCGTGCCTACGGGTGCGGCTTCACCAAACTACCTACTTGTTTTCTTACATGGTGCGTACAATCCAAGGCTTTATGACCATATATATTACAGGAAAAACAATAACCGTTAAATATACTCTCATACCTTATTTGATTCATCCATGAAGGTGCTTCTCTTCTGAACTTGCTTTGAGGTCTATGAATACCTTATGGATGTCTTCCATGATCCGATCTTCTAAACTTTGTAGTGTTGTGTTTATTTTTTGAACGTGAAGAAATTGAGTCATGCCTTCTTTCACTTTTTTCATATGAAGGAGCTTTGTCAGACCTGTCTTCATCTTCTGCAAATGAAGGACCTGTGTCAGACCTGTTTTCATCCTTTACAAGTGAAGGACTTGTGTCAGACTTGTTTTCACCTTTTACAAATGAAGGGCCTACATCACATTTCTTAGGAGTATTGATATCTTCCTTATTGTATCCAAGTCTAGATTTGTCACATGGTGATCTATGACTATCCAAGATATCATCAAGGGTCATGGATTTGTTCAATAACCTGTTTTTGGTGGCTGACTTCTCAACCTTATTTCTAAGATTCACAATTTCTACTTCCAACTCATGACAAGATTCTTCCTTTTCTTTAGCTAATTCCTTACTACCTCGTCTCTCCTTTTGTCTTATTAAAGTTGGATTTTAAGAATGACATATTTTTCCCTTAGTTGCTTTAGATCTACAATGTTTGTGCTTGAGACATCATATTCCTTCTTTTCTTCTTTTGCTTGACTGGTTTCATTTTTCAGTCTATTGATTTTCGCTTCATTTTCTTTTGTTAGATCAATTACTTTTGTTTTCAACCTTTTGATCTCATCTTCTTTTCTTTATAGATGAATATTTTTCTCGGATATGAGATCCTCCTTATCTTTGATCTTTTATTTCATACCTAGGATATGCTTCTGATTGCCAAGCTCACCATCTTCCTTCTCCTTTTCTTTTACTTGACTAATTTCTTTCTTCAGCTTCTCGATCTCCTCTTCTTTCTCTTCTAACTGATTGTCCTATTCATATATTATTTTGTCATTGTCCTTGAGCATTTGATTTATTTTCAAGACATGTTTTTGACTCTTTTCAAGGTATTCTTGAGTGTATTCATGAATATAGCTATAGTCTAATTCATTATGGTGATAAAGGTATTCAGAGAGACTCCAATCAACCTTTTCTTTGGCCTTTGATAGTTTTTCTTCTTCTTCTTCCATGGGATAAATGCTAACAGAACATTTTTTTATAGTATCTGAGTCTTCTTCTTTAATTTCATAGGGTAATTCAATATCACTGCTATTGCAATTGAAATATTGCAGAGAGTCCTTAAGTTTATTTATGGCCAAGTCTTCATCTTCATCCTTGATAGGAATGTCTTTTCTGTCTTCATTTTTTATTTGATACATATTTTATAACTTCAGCCATAAGTCCTTGGTGGATGTGCATAGTCCTATTCTTGTCTTGACTGTATATGATAATCCATTGAGAAGAATATGAAATGCCACTTCATTATTTTTCCTTTCTCTTCTTTGGACTGTAATGTTAGATAGATTCTTTGATGTAGTTAAGTCTCGGGGCTTTCTTACTACTGAACTCCAAACTTCAGATCCTTTTGACTTCAGAAACTATTTTGTATTTTCTCTCCATGAGGAATAATATGTTCCATTGAATAAAGGAGCTTAAATTGTGGAGAGAACCATCTGTGCAACCATTTCTTTAGGATCTACCTTCCATTGTTTAAATTGTGTTTTGAAGGAACCTCACTTTGATACCAATTGAAGAACACATGACCCCCACTAAGAGGGGTAGGTGAACTAGTGTGTGAACTATTTTAACTATTTATTTTCAGAAGTTACCACTTAAAACATATTTGAACATATTAAGAACAATCACATCATAATTGCAATGAACACAAAGACAATAGATGTTTGTATAAGATTTTGTATAATAAATGAACATAGTAATATGAATATATGTGAGAGAGGATTTTCTTTTAGCACCAACTAAAGTAAGGAGCACCAACCCCTTAGAGAGCACCAAATCTCTACCATGACCCATCTTGGTGCAAGACCTATCTTGATGCAAGTCCCATCTTGTTGATAGAACCCAAACTATCCAACTAGAGTTTATTCAACTCCATTAGTAGTCATCCATTATAGAATCAATTTGATCTTATGATCAAAGGTATATCATAAGAAACTCATCACCGCATTTCATCTTCTCTGCAATTCACATTTTCTTTCTTCGGATATCTTCTTGGAATATGCTTCGGCTTTTGATCTTCTATTCTGAAGTGCAGAGACACTTTCTTCTCACCATTTTCTCTCATTTATATAATCTTCAAACTAGTTTGAAATTTAAAACGACATGTCCCTTTATTTGAACCATTGTACCTTTTCATTTAAAATGATAATCTAAACTTTAATTAATATCATTTTTCCTTTTTATTATTTATTCATATTTTCATGATTTATTCTCATTTAATCATGACTGTGAATCAGTTCATTCTTCGACCATCGTGCCTCTTTGATTAATCAATATTAATTATTGTTTATTTATTTTACGGTGAAGACTTTCCATAAATTGATCACAATCATGGATCAATTTAATCCTTTAAACTTGATCTCAAATCTTTGTTATATTTACAGAGACCAAATTCTGTGAAGGCACTTCCTTCAAACCATCACATATGACCATGCCATAATACCACAGGCTTTACCAACTATAGTGATCTATAGTAAACATCTTATAGCATATGACCAACGACATAGAACCACAGGCTTACCAACTAAGCGACATACATTATGTCCCTTTAAACCTTTTTACCATATGACGAATGACGGTGACCTCACACTTAGGCAAATAGACCAAACGAACGCTTTATTAAATTGATGGTCATGATTCAATCTCTGATGGGATGGACGTCTAACGGAGTTTCGACGTTTTTCCCATTGGGTATTTGTGAATTACTACATTGCAAAATTCCCAATTATGATATCGCTGATACAATCAGACAATTCAGGTTTATCTCGCGGAGATACATCAACGGTCCACTTTAACCTTGCATTCATACGTTTACTACAAAATATGACGACCATGATTTAATCATTCATCGAGATGGATGGCCACCATAATTTTGGCACTTTTTCCCTTCAGAGTTTTCATGACATCCAACATGTCAAATCTCCCAAAGTTGTAACTCTACTGATGTGTGTCCCTTTCAAAATTTCAGCGTTCAGGACTTCGAGATATTAGAGTATTTTCTTGCTATGAAAAACTCCCGAAGTAGAAACTCCCGACATAACATAAACCTGCTCATGTCACAAGATGACTTGACACATGCCGAGTAACTGCCATGTGTCATTCAAATCCATGATATACATGTGCCTGAAATGCCAATTTTATTTTGACACTTGTCACTATCTAAATGTGCCATGTGTCCTTAGATGACATGCTCTGTTGACGTGGTATGTCATTGAAATCACTCAAGATGACATGGATCTTGATACGTGTCTTCCTGCTTGACTTCAAAGATTTGGCTTTCGGGGTTTTGAAAAACTCTCATTGTTGATTCTTTGAATCAAAAATCCCCGAATTGTTGATCTTATGTCACGTGCCCTCCTTCTAACCGATGGCTAGGATCTCTTCAAAATTTTAGACTTTGTGATTTTGGGATCCTCGATTCATTGTCACTCCAAATTATCTGAGTCCAAAGTTTCGAAGGAACTCACAACTAACCAATGTGCAACTTCTCCCAGATCTAACGGTCCTCGTACCTTTGTGATATGATGGCCCAGAGCTTATCGGTATTTCTCATCTTGCGAGTTTGGAGGACTACTCACCTCCCTTCTTCCATTCTTGATTTCTCGATATTCGATTTCCCAATATATTCTTATGTTGGATAGATGATCCACAACCCTTCATGATCCAATGGTCTAGATCATATCGCGATTTCACGTTTCACGAGTTCATACAACACTGTCTTTGACTTTATTGATCCGCAAGTCACCAAAATTTCAATCACTTGCCACATGTCCTCTTGATCCAACGGATCATATCATTTCACTTCTTTGGAGTGTTAACTAACTCCTGGACTTATACTCCTTACAACTCCACTAGATCCGACGGCTGACGGGTATTCTTGAAGAAGATCAATGGTCACGATCTTTCTGTGATCCAACAGTTCAAATTTCATCATGATTTCGCGTTTCGTGAATTCAAAGGTTAGAGCACCTCCTTCCTTTGAATTTTAAGTCAAATAAATGATGATATCTCGCTAGGTGTCCTTCCACTCGAACATGATTCAATGGTCATGTTCTTCTAATGATCCTTAAGCTCACGATCATCCAGATGATCATCGTCTATAATACTTAGATGATCAACATGGTCAATCTTTTTATTAGATAGTTTTTGAGGTTTCTTCACTTGAATCAGATGACTGTTGAGGCTCTCATTCTGATAGGACAGTTGTTGAGGCTTCTCTCATTTTCTGCACACTGAGAAATTGTTCAGTATTTTCACTGATCCCGACGACATCTCTACAATATGTTCTTCCTTTAGAGCTTGATAATTGAATCATTGTTGATCCTATCATGATCAACAATAGTCATGAAATACTTATGTAATTCTGAGATTTGATGTTCATACAATTCATTTCTATTGTTCGCTCCTCCTCATGAGATTGCGTTGTCGATCTGTGCATTTTCTATTTTCTTTCTTACTGATATATTGTTGACATCAATGATAATTCCATCTATCATTTAACAACAGATCATCACTTCAACTGTTGACATCAATGACAAACTCAGTTGTGGTAATTCCTCATTAACAGCAGGTCATCACATCGACTGTTGACATCAATGACAATCTGTCCAACACCTCATACTCCAATATTGAGGAGATCAGTTCGAGAAAGAAGGTTACTGGAAAGGTATACTCCATCTGATTTACGTTCAATTTTGTATTTGTCTATTACAAATGATGATCCTAGAACTGTCAGGGAGGCAGTGGATTCATAGGATGGAAATATTTGGAAAAAGGCCATGGACAAAGAAATGGAATCCTTGGATAAGAATGAGGCTTGGGATCTAGTGGAGTTGCCGACTGGAAGAAATCCCATTGGCAGAAAATGGGTATTTAAAAAAAAGTTGAATGCAGAAGGAAAAGTGGATAAATACAAATCTTGTTTAGTAGCAAAGGGTTATTCCCAAGTTGGGGGAATTGATTTTGGTGAGATTTTTTCTCTTGTTACCAATCTATCCTCTATAAGATTTTTGTTATATGTTGTTGTTGCATTTTATTTTAAAGTATAACAGATGGATGTGAAGACAACATTCCTACATGGGGATATGGAAGAAGAAATATATATGAAGCAAACAAAAGGTTATGCTATGAAAAGAAATAAGGAGTTGGTATGTAAGCTGAAAAAGTCCCTGTATGGTTTAAAACAATCACCAAGGATGTGGTATCAGAAATTTGATACTTATATGCTGGGATTTGGCTTCACAAGAAGCAAAGAGGATCATTGTGTGTATTTTAAATTAATTTGTGACCATTTGATTTACTTGGTCTTGTATGTGGATGACATGTTGCTGATAGGAAAAAATGAGATTATCCAGGATGTGAAAACTTAGTTGTCCTCTAAATTTAACATGAAGGATATCAGTGCTTCAAATTTCATTTTGGGCATGGAAATTAAAATAGACCAGAAAAGGAGGAAAATCTGGTTAAATAAGAGAAGATATGTCGAGAAACTATTGCAGAGGTTTAATATGTAGGAATGTAAACCAATCAAGGTTCCTATTCATGTTGGGGTAAATTTTTTTGCGGATCAATGTCCCAAGACACAGGAAGAGGAGAAGGACATGTCTCATTTTCCATATGCGAGTGCAGTAGGAATTTTGTTGTATGCAATGGTTTGTATTAGACCGGACATTGCACATGCAATGGGAGTTTAGAGAAGGTATATGTCAAAACCAGGGAAGGATCATTGGACAACAATAAAAAGGGTTTTAAGGTATTTGTGTGTCACTTCTAGCTATGGATTGTGCTATGAAGGAAGAACGATATTGGACAAAGTGGTGGATATGCATGGCTTTGTGGATGTAGACTAGGTTGGAGATCTAGATCATAGGAGATCTACAAGTGGGTATGTGTTTAACCTGTTTGGAGGAGAAATAAGTTGGATAAGCAAAAGACAGGTTGTAGTGGAACTTTCAACTACAGAAGTTCAATACATGGCAACCACTCATGCAAGTAAATAAGTAGTATGGTTACAAAGATTGTGTTAAAGTATTGGTTGGTACAACAAGCAGTAACGATAGATTGTGACAGTTGGAGTGAAATTTTTCTAATGAAGAACCTGACTTATCATTCAAAGACAAAGCATATTGATATTCAATATCACTTTGTGAGAGACATGGTTGAAGAAAATAAAGTTTTGTTTATGAAGGTGGACACTTTGAAGAATGTTGCAGATTCATTAAAAAAACTTGTGAGCATTGAGAAGTTCTCTTGGTGTAGAGGATCCATGGGCATTG
>ML807218.1:152673-163589 GCA_009831015.1 Picea engelmannii
AATTTTTTAATCATAAACCACATTTGTTGTTAATATTACTTTTAAATATAAAAAATAAATGAACATAAACTCAATTTTTTAATCATCATGTTAACATATGCTCAAAAAGTTTGTACTATTAAACATGCATATCAACCATATCATTACATCTAATTATATCAACATAAAAAGTAGAACTTCATATCCCATTAAAAGTTCATTTGGACATTTAATATTTTTCAGGATTTCACAATTGGAAATACTTAAATAAGATGAAACATTTTTAAATATATGCAACGACATATAAATATGTTCAAATAACAATTTTTCCATGCAATCACAAATAATTTTAAAGACAAAGAGATTATGCATCAGACTAACTATTAACCAACTAAAATTGTTCAAAGATTTGTTGTAATTAACTTAACATTTCCTCTGTCAGAATATGAATAAAAAACAATATAATTAGCGAAATAAAGAATATAAAAAAAATATACAAAATCAGTATTAAATATGAAATAAAACATGTACATATCACTCTCTATTGTCATCACCCTCATTATCTTCCTTGTTTGGCATGATAACATTGTTGTTCTCAAAAATATGTTTTGATCTAGGGTCATGTCTTAATAAAAACCACCAATCCCTATCCAACACATCTGGGTAAAACAACACTTGGCTGTAGTGTTTTTGGAAAACATAAGGATCCTTAGCTTCATCCCACATATTTTTAGAGATACATATCATCCCATTATCATGATCTTCCTTTACATTATTTCGATCAAAGGTGTCCCACCACTTGCACCTAAAAATAACACATTGGAAAGAACATAAGTCCACTCGAATGATCTCTTATATATTTCCGACATAACCTAACTTCCCCTATATGGTATTTTGATCGTGGTGGCTAGCACAACTATATTGGTCGAAATCAAATTCCACTCCAAATTCTTGTGTCATATGTTCATCATCGACATCCTATGTGCGAAAATGATGTCCATATTCCCACATAGATGGGAACAAATGAACCTATAAAAAATGAACAAATCACATTGTCAATATGTGTCTAACAACCCGACCATTAAAATATAAAATAATATGCATGTAATTACAATTCAAATGTGCATTACAAAGTTCAAAATTATAGACACAAAAATATTATTACCGATTTGGTGCAGCCAATCGCTATGTTTATTGCATCCTCTTCTTCATGCAGGTAACGACTTGATGCACCATATTTCTCTCCAACTTGGTCATCAACCCAACGGTTAGGGAATATCATTGACATATTTTATTTAAAATGATCAAGATAAGGCATGATTCTACCATTCAACCGTCTGAATTATTTCCTATCACTTTCCCATTTCCTCCTCTTATGTTCGTACAATGCGACCCGTGACTATGTTTCCTCTGAATTGTAAAGAATGAATTTATTGATGGAATCAATTTATAAATTCGTTGATGTATTCATGAAATCAAACCAACATGTAGTACATATGATATCATGAAAATATAAATTATGAAGTGCAGTGTGAATAGTTATTGTGTATAAATTTGACAAACGATAAGTCCCTTACTATTTATCAATCACTTTTTTCCATTCATTCAGATAAGTTTCCCTTATCTTTTGTCTTCATCCCAAATCACTACACTTGGTATGTTGTTGATCTGCTTGATATACTCACTGGCATAATAGAAATACGCATATGATATGTACCCCTATGCTATAGACCCCTCAGGTTTTTCCCTTTTACGAACAAATCATTTCAATTTCTTCATGTACCTCTCTAAAAAAAAATCCAAAGACATGAGACCACCCCAACTAATTCAAACTCATCTAATAGGTGAATTAGAATATGACCATGCAAGTCAATGAAACTCGATGACAGTTCCTTCTCAAATATACAAAAAATGTCATCTATCTCTTGATTCCACTGTGGAATGCTATCCATATGAATCTCCTTTGATGTGATGCAATGTAAAAATGAAAATAATTTAGATATGGCACACCTGAGGTCATGGGGAAAGTCATATTTCACACACCCATGCATGAGCAGAGGATAATGAAACTACAAATTAAACACAAAAAAATAAATTTTTTTTATCCCATGTCACAAAAATAAAAATTACAAATAATAAAATCATATTTTTGACATACGTCATAACTTTAGAAGGTTCAAATGGTCATGTTATTTCAACCTTGTTGGGGGAAGGCCTAGGTTTTGAAAAAGGCCATTTTTGGAGAGAAAAGCACGAAGTGGAAGAAAAGACAGCTATAAGGGAAAGCAACACCTGTGGAGGAAGCATGCAAAGCGTGCATGCAAGGGAGACCTAACTACATTAGGGTTAGGGATTTTGCATGATAGTGCAATGGATGATAATCCAAGAGTATGTATAAGTAGCACCTAGGAGGTCTAGGAGAGATCTAGAGGGGTGTAGAGAGACCAAGAGAGATAGATAAGAATGAGAAAGACTAGAACTCCAACCTTTTTTAAGATGGTGATCTATAGAAGAGTCGAGAAACTCAATCCCGAGGGTTGGATCGCAGTGTGAGGAGCCTGTTGCGATCTAGTCAGCCTTGCAGGGATCAGGAAGCTTGTTGAGATTGTTAGATCGAAGACTGTAAACATGTGCGATGTGATCTATTGTTGAGACAAAATAAAAGATCTTGAGAGCCAAATCTTTGTGGACCTAGCCTAGGAGGGGGTGAAACATGATAAAAATTGTGTTATGTGATTGAATGTTATGCATCTCCATTGTTTTTAATGATTAAATGCTAGATGAATGGATGAAGGAACTAGTTAGATATGATATTCCACATGCATGAGTAAGAGTGACTGATTAATTAACATGTTAAACTAAATAAATGAATATTAAAAGGTACAGCCGCAGATCCCCACTTATTCTCAGGATGCAAGCATTTAAGCATTGCAACCACCCATATAACTATATCGACTGAGACTGTGCAGTGCACCCTATGTATTGTGCTTCCTTTTGGTTTACCAGGAGGGCCAATAGTTTTAGAGGGATTTTGTTGGAAGCTTGTTAAGCCTGAACCTGGGTCAAATTATTATGGTAAGATGAGATCAGAGTAGATAAATTAATATGAAACCAACAATTAGTTCAAAACCAACAAATGGTTATGTTTTCGGTTGAAACAGAACGAGATTGAGTGATTAAGATCTGTTGGAGAAGTGTAAAGAGAATATCAGATACGATGACAAAAATGGTAAAATAATGAGAATATAAAAGGGAATTTTGAGACTGTGGAACCCAATGAAGGTAGATATCGAGAGATGGTTGAAAAAAAAGGAGTTTGATTTTGTACAAAAAGATAATAGAAACCCTAAGTTCACACTATGCAAATACCTAGACAAGTATGTATTCAACGACTTGCATGAAGTATTTTTCTATGATTTCATGCATGTATTGCAGTAGTGGATATTGAGGTTGAAAGACAATAATGCTACAAATTGAATCAGACAACTAGAGTGGAATCCTATGGAGATCGTGCACTTACAACAAGTTTACAATAAATTTACGTGCATAGTATATTTCTGGTTAGATAACATTGTTGCAGGATTTATCACAGAATTTGCAGTAGATACTGTGAAGTCTTATAGCGCAGCAGAGCAAGAGTTCCTAAAGGGACCTTGACATAGGTAGATCATATCATTGTATACTTCCATTGGGATATTACTATATAACAAGGGTGTAATTACAATGGCCTGAAATAACTAAACTTCCCTACGTGCATGGGGGAAGTGGGGAAATACTAACAAGATATGAAGAAATGGATAGAGGAAAGAAGGAGGAGGTCTTGGATCCAATCATGATGGAGGAATACCAGATCAATAAGATCATAGAAATCGCTAGAATAATGCACAATGGAGTAACCTACAAATATAATATGAAAAACAAGAAGAGATCCATAGCCATGAGGGAATGCTTGGAAAGTGATGGAGAATAGGTAGAGGATCTCCGAGCTATGGAGAAGATTGAGGAAAGCCTGGACGTGAAATATTAAAGGAAGACAAGAGGTCAAAGAATAGGAATTGAAGGAAACACTCCTATCCATATTAGTGTCAGTGTGGAACCCATAAACCCATGTGTGACTAATCCACCAATAAGAACCCCACCATTTAGACAACCAAACTTCGAAAGGAAGAGAGAAGGAAGTACATATAGTCAAAAAGAAACAATTGGAGGAGCCAATTCATAAAGTGGTATCCAAATATATACAACATGCGGAGGTAGTAGTTCAACATTTAGGATGGTAGGACACGATCCCACCATCAAATTACCAGAATTCAAGGGAGAGGCATCGAAGGACGCTGAGAAGCACTTTCTCATTTGTGAATATATCTAGGAAGAAAAACAGATCATATATGAGGACACTAAACTTATGAAGTTTTACATAACACTAAGAGATGACTTATTGGATTGGTACATGATATTAGCTGCAAACAGTCCACCAGGGACAACCATAATGATTATGGATATCAAAAATTTGTTGATAAATGAATTCCAGAATCATATCTCAGAGGATCAATACATGAATAAGATGATAAATATTAGATAGAAACCAAGAGAATATTTTTGGTAGATTGACCAGAGATTCAAATGATTGAAGGGAAATCTAAAATATGTCATGACAGACATGCAACATAGGAAATTGTTTTTCAATTCCCTGCTACCACACTTGAAGTATCCTTTGAGACAACAAAAGTTTCAAACTTAGGCAGAGGCTCTAAAGGTATCCCTACAACTAGAAGAGAATCAATATCAAAACATATATTTAGTGATAGAGAATATGAAGGAGGATCTGAAGAATTTAACATTTCAACTAAACTAGAACAGGGGTAAGGAAAAAATATAAGTTGTTTGGTGTACCACATGCAGGATAGAAGGACACCACAAGAATGAATGCCTAACATTCGCGTAATATATGGTGATAGGACTTCCAAACCCTTTTCAACCAGGAGGAATATGGTATGATATATGTAAGACACAGGGGCACAATTCATATCATTGTCCAATGATGCAAAAATACCAGACAGTTCATAAGAGTTCATATTGCAACTTTTGCAAGTCAGTAGGCCATGAGGACAAAGACTGTCAAACAATGGAGATGATGAGGGAATGAACATCGTATACCTATAGGGTGTAGTGAGAGACAATGGCAAGGAAATATGCACCACAGTTCAACCAAGTATCAACCCCATTTAACATTGTGCCACAACAATATAGCATTGTGCAGCTGCAGTGAAATACCGCACAACCATAGTATAATCCCACGTAGTATAACCAGGTGCCTCGGTACAATACACCATGAGTAGAACAATATGGATACAGATGTGGAGGAAGAGGAAGAGGAGGCTTTGGAAGAGGTAGAGGACCAGTGGTATTCCACAATTGTCAACAACCAGGACACCATGCAAGAGAATGTCCACTTCCACCTATGACATGTATGTATTGTCGTCCATCAGATCATGATACAGAAGACTATTGGACACTATTGGGGAAGATCTAGGAAAAGAGAAATCAAAACAATCAGAATGTTCAGTGGATTTTTGCAGAAGCAAGGGATGAAAAAATAAATATCAACATAGTTACGCACGAAGGAACTAACACATGAAATAACACAACAAGATAAGATCCATCACAACACCAATGGGTGAAGAAGAATGTTGAACCACAGAAGCAGTTTGATGCACAGAACGAAACAGAGATATTCAAGAAATACAAACATGAATTCTTGAATCCAAACATTTCATCTATATCATTGCATGACATGATGAGTGTGTACCAATGTATGAGATGCCTTCCACATTGGATAATACTAATGCAGTTCAACCCCTAGGACAAGTAAGTACCATAAATGATTTTCTGCAATCCTATGCTAAGTTATTAAATTACCAATCATTTGGTAAAATGTTGCAAAATATGCTAGAAAGATGTAACTCAGAGGTAGAGGGGAAATTAAAACAAAAAACAGTCAATCACCTGCATACAAGAAGGAGGACAACCACATAATCCAGATTAAACACTAGAATTGGATATTTCAATATGGGGGACATGATACTGGATTTAGGATCTGAGGTGAATGTGTTACCTAAGAAGAAATGGAAATGCATGGGAGAGCCCACATTAGGATATTTACCTGTTAAGCTAAAAATAGAAAATCAACACAGATTTCTACCAATTGGAAGGCTAAAGGGTGTGACAGTAGATCTAGATGGAGTGTGCACCAAGGTATACTTTGAAGTAATAGAACTAGTGGATGTCACACCACCGTATCCAACACTGCTTGGATTGGATTGGGTGTTCAGCAATCATGCCATAATCAATTTGAATATGAGGAAGATGACATTCAAGTCAGGAGAGTACAAATTCATTGCGCCATTGGATCCATCAGAAGGAGAAAGGTTTGTATAACTCACTTCCTTATACCTAGAGGAAATTAACCAGTTGTATAGAACCACCATGTGAGAAGAATACTATGTGAATCCAACTGCAGATGGGGTACCTAGTTGGAAAAGTATCACATCATGCATGTTAGACACAGATACAGGGTTGTGAAATTGGTAGTATAGATTACATGAATTCTTCACAAGAAGATGCGTAAGAATAGACCACGCAATACGATGGGTAGGTACAGAGATAAGAGAACCTCCTAGATTTCATGGGGTAAATGAATTAGTAGAATTCCTAACAAGATATGAAGATGAAGTGTTATCAAATAAGAGGCTCTTAGCTATGGAAATATCACTCAAGGAAACACTTGCAAGATGGTGGGGTGTGCACAAAGAGACCATTATGGACTGGCACCAATGCAAATGATAACTACGAATTAGGTTCAACGTAGAGCGATATGATGGACAGGGGTCGCCTTTGGAACACCTGGAGAAGTGAAGAATATTATGGATGATGACACCACCATAGAAATAGCCTCATCAATTTATTCATACACTAGAAGGAATCCCATCAAACTGGTATGTAGACTAGGAACTACACAGAGGAACTGCAAAATGGACACTATTACAACAGAGATTTATAGTCACTTTCTCAATTGAAAATGAGAACCCCAACATACATTCATCACTCAAACAAATAAGAGGAGTGATATTCATTAAGGAACCAAATGTTGAAATGATGACAAAATATCAACAACAGAACAAATAGATAGTGAAAGAACTACTGACATGCTACCATGTGAAGGAAGAAGCACCAGATAAAGAGGACCTATGAAAAATTCATATAACATAAGTTGAAGGTTAAAGAGAGGTGGAATGTCCACCTATGGAATCATAACTATTTTCTACACCGATGAAGGTAAAGAAATTTAACATTGGGGCAACCAAGAATCCCAAAATGGCTAGCATTGGAGACTACTGGGATGAGCAAATAGTAGAAAGAATAACAGAGTTATTGCATGAGTATAGTGACATGTTCCCAAGAACCTTTACATAAATGAAAGGCATAGTAGGAGATATAGGAGAGATGAAGGTACCTCTCAAATATATCATTTAGACAAAGACTATACATAATGAACTCAATATATAAGAAGAAAGTAAAGGCATAAATTGACAAGATGTTGGAGGCTAGAATCATAAAACTAGTGGAGGAATCTGAGTGGGTCAGCCCTATGGTAGTTCAGGAGAATAAGTAGGGAGGGACAAGGATATGTGTCGACTTGAGGAATCTACATGATGATTTCCTTCATGACCCTTTCCCTACCCCTTTCACAGATGAGGTATTGGAGAATGTAGGAGGCCAGGAAGCATACTCATTCACAAATGGATTCTTAGGTTACCATCAAATAAATATATCCCCAAATAGGTACAAGACCAATTTTTCCACATAATGGGGATCCTACTAGTACACAATCATGCCTTTTGGGATGAAGAATGCGCTAACTATATTCTTAAGAGTAGTCATAGCTATTTTTAAAGAATTCATCCATCATTTTTTAGAAGTATACCTGGATGATTGGACAATATACAGTGTGTTGAACGACCATGTAGAGGTACTAAGGCTAATGTTAGAAAGATGCAGGCAGTGTCAGATATCACTAAAAATCAAGAAATGCATATTTGGGACACCTTTTGGGATACTATTGGGACATATAGTATGCAAACAAGGATTTCTTGTAGATCTTATCAAGATTGCAATGATTGTTAATTTATCACCACCAAAATTAGTACGGAAGTTGAGAAAAACATTGGGACACATAGGCTACTACAGGAAATTCATAAAAGGCCATGCACATATCACTGTGCCAATGGAGAAACTATTGAGGAAAGATATAAAATTTCAGTGGAATGAGGGATGTCAGCAAGGACTAGACACTCTAAAAGAGAATATGGTAACAACACCAATACTAGTATTCCCAGATTGGGAAAAGACATTTCATGTGCATGTATATGCATCAACTATAGAACTTGGAGCTATTTTGGCAAAACCAGGAACAGTGGAATTAGACCATCCTATAGCATTTTCTAGTAGAAAGTTGTCAGAGTCATAGAAGAACTACAATACCACATAAAGAGAAGGCCTAGCTATGGTCTATGCACTCTAGAAGTTCATACATTACTTACTAGGAAAACATTTCAAGATGTTTACAGATCATTCGGCTCTTAAATACCTAGTCCATAATCTAGTGTTGGGGGGGAGAATTTGTACATGGTTACTATTGTTCTAGGAATTTGAATTTGAAGTAATAGTCAAGCTAGGGAAGTTGAATGCAGGACCTGATCACCTATCAAGGATCACTAATGGAGAGGAACCCATGAACTTAGAGGACAAATTCCATGATGTACAATTATTTTTAGTCCAAGTAGCTAATGAATATTTTGCTGACATCATTCAATACTTGAGTACAGGGACTGTGCCACAAGAATTTAACACTGTGCAAAATAAAAATATGGTAGTCCAAGTTGCAGACTATCAATTTATTGCATGATACTTATATAATATGGGTGCATATAGCATATTGAGAAGATGTGTACTAGAACATGAAAGACATAGGATTTTAGAAAAGGCCCATGAGGGAATAGCAGCATGACATTATGCAGGAAAAGCTACTGCACAAAAGGTATTTCACATAGGACTATGGTGGCTAACTGTTCACAGAGATGCAAAGGACTATTGCCATTGATGTGATGTATGTCAAAGGGTTGGTAAACCTAATAGATGTGACGAGATGTACCTAATACCACAAGTAACCTTGCATGTATTTGAAAAATGGGCCATAGACTTTGTAGGATCAATTAACCCACCAACAGAGAGGTTAGGAGAAAGGTATATCATTACCGCGATAGAGTATCTGACGAGATGGGCATAAACAACACCAAAGAAATATTGCAATGCAGAAACAACATCACACTTCCTATTTGAGCAAGTGATCACTAGATTTGGATGCCCAAGGATTCTGATGAGTGACCAAGGAGCTCACTTCATTAACAATACTATTAGGGCTATGACCAAGGATTTTGAAGTCTATCATCAAAAGAGTACACCATATCACCCTCAAGCAAATGGAATAGTGGAATCCTTTAATAAGATAATAGAGAATGCATTGACAAAGATCTACAACATCAAGAGGGATGAATAGGACTTGAAGATACTAGCATTACTATGGGCATACAGGACTACATGTAAAAAGTTGTCAGGAAAGAAACCATTCAGGTTTGTATATGTACAAGAAGCAGTGGTTCCATTAGAATGTTTTGTACATAGTTTGCATGTAGCAACAATCACCAACATGAAAGAATCAGGCACAATAAAAGAATGACTAAGTCAGTTGATGGATATGGAGGAATATATGATCCTAGTAGGATTTCACCAAGAGGTAAAAAAAGAATGGGATAAATATTGACATCACAGACATATTGAAAGGAAGAGTTTCAAGGAAGGAGACCTAGTCTTGGTGTATGAGAGTAAATTTCTTCAGCACCCAGGAAAGTTTAGAGTACATTGGTTGGGACCATATGAGGTAAAAAAATTCACAAATTGGAGAGTTGTATACTTGAAAGATTTAAGAGGTACATAACTCAGAAGAATGATCAATGGGATTCGACTGAAACTCTACAGGGAAATTCAACTTCCTAACACTTAGGAAGTTACCGCCCAGTAAAGCAAGCGGTAAAAAACAAAAAGGAAAAAAGAGAAGGGAGTTAGTGCGACGAAAAGAGAAAATTCCATGAACAACATAAGAATGAAACACTTCACACCAAGGAAAGGTTCTATATCACAAATCTTCCACGCACTCAAAAATCCTAACGCACCGAAAAAAGGACCAACGGTCATAAAAAGGCAGAAATTTGAAAAATGGCAGTTACGAAAAAAAGGCACCAACTGGTGGCATTGATCAAATTGAATGAAAAGTACTCTCGAAGCGATTATGTATTAATCATTCCAACTGGTGGTGTCAAGGAAATTGAATATCACATACACGAGAATCGCCAATTCATTTAAATCACATCTCGGGTAGCTTCTTTGAGAAGATTCATGACACTGCTATATAATGAAGGAAAGAAGGAAACATAACACTTATTGGAAAATTGTGAAACCATAGAGAGATAGATAATATAGAGAGAAGATAAATTTAGAAAGAGATACAAAGTGAACCAGTTCAACAAAAATCACCCTTAAACCACCATGACACCACCCAATTTTGGTGCGTCGATTGAGGCCAATAGGAAAGATTGAAGCCACCATAGAGCACCACAACAAACACAGGTAACTGAGTAAGAACATGCACATGCCACATAATTTTTCAAATTGGACAAAATTCCCTCACCCCACATGGAACCAACAAGCCCCACACATGTGGTGGAGGAATCCCAACAAACAATTGCAGTTGACATGGACATTGAAATGAAAGGAACTGGGCAGTGCCAACAAGATGAGGTATAGGTAGTCCTTCGTAACCT
>ML807218.1:164948-176712 GCA_009831015.1 Picea engelmannii
AGTACATGTCGTTGGGGAGCACATCGGACCCCAAAATCAAAAGTACCAATGCAAGTAGATTCACATTGTACTATAACAAGATACAAGAGATCATTGCCAACAGTTGGAGAATTAATCCAAAAGTGGTTACGCAATACCGAGACATAGTGAACTTCAAAGAAACCAGGCACACAGTATGGATTCAAGCGAGAAGGGATCCCGAAAAAGAATGGTTGCAACTTAGATACTGCATCAAAGAAGAATATGTAGAGATAGAAATTAGGGACTAGCAAGATAACTGGAGAATTCCATTCCTCACTCAAGATATTCCTACAGGTACGGAGGTCGATGAAGGGAAAGTTAAGACACTTGTCGGAGATAAATCTACGTCGAAGAAGATGAAGACAAGTTAGAATCTAGAACAACAAAAAAAGGGGGGCATGCCAAAGAAAGGTACCTAGGCATGGAAAAAGGACACTACCCCAGCACCAAAGAAACCAGAAAAAGGGGTTGTGACAACATAAGGAACCCCATCGAATTCCACCCCATAGGAACAAGTCCATACCAAGAGTTCGATCATCCACACTAGGGGTGTGCGCAAAAATTCCAAGACGCATAAGAAACCACCAGAATATACAATCCTTGAGGACGATGCTGACCTCGCAGTCGAGAGATTCCATGATCGTGCAACTGAGGAGTTTGGATACACCCAACACTAGAGAGGTCGCATTCATGATGAGTTGGCTGACATAAGGTAGGTCCTAGAGTAGATTTGAAGAACAAAACAGATGGACAGGGTAATAGACTCGTTCTCCATAGTATCAGAAGAAGAAGCCAGGGCTGCGCCAACCGAACATGATACGATCCAAAAAATAGCACAGGTGAGTCTGACCTTCCATATTACACCCAACATGTTGCACATGGATGAGATTGTAGCCCAGACACCTGTAAAATATTTGGCACAGATATAGTTGGTAATAGATCAAATATAACCCAAGGCATTGTACAAATTCCAAGTCAGTTTCATGCAGGAGGTGCAGTCACGTGCACGAACAGAAGCAATAGAATTGCAACATACAAAGGAGAGCAAAGAGGAATTGGAATTGGTGCTCGAGCAGGTCAAGCTCGAGATCAAATAAGAGAAAGATCGTGTGTATAGGCTTGATCATGGAGTGTCTATAGCCTATTCCAGAATCCGAAATAGCACGTAAATAGCATAGCCCACTATAACATATAATATTGATTATATTGTGCAAACAATTTATCAATATAGGCAGGATATCGAAAACCTCCAAGAACAACTCCTTCCTATGACTCCTCCAGAGCTGAAGGAACAAAGGAGGCAACAAGCTGCATGACAGATGGAATAAATGGAATGAAAAGTATGTGTATTTGTGGACTTTCTTAATAAGGTAGTGCAACTATGGAAAACATTAGAAGAGGATGAACAGGTCCAACACAGGGTCGAGGAAGAGGAAAACATAAGCGCAACAATCCAGGACCTGAAGTAGAAGAATAAAATTATGAAGATCACCGAGCACCTCAAAAGAGTGAAAGACATGAAGAAGCTGCAATCAGAGCTAGTAGTTGTGCAGATGCAAACTAAGGATTGACAAGCTCAAATGGAACCTCTCCAAGAGCTAATCACAAAGTTCATTGTTCAAGAAGAGGAGGAGAAGAAGAATATGTCACAAACACGGAAAGAGTGTGAAAAATTGGTCTGAGAGGAGATCATGGTGCAAGTACTAGATGCACTCAAAGAAAAGGTCGCGCAAGCTCAAACATAGAAAGGTAACTGGCAGATGAGTTCCACACAATAGCAAGAGTTTTTGAAGAAGTGTGCACAGTCTAGGTGACTCGGGATGAGCCACATGTCAGTGTTGGGGGCCTATTGGGTGAAGGCCCATCTTTGGTAAGAGGCCATTTTTGGAGAGAAAAGCATGAAGTGGAAGAAAATAAAGTTGGAAGGGAAAGCAACACATATGAGGGAAGCATGAGAAGAGTGCATGCAAGGGAGAACTAACTTCATTAGGGTTAGGGTTTTTTCATGATAGTGTAATGGTTTATAATCCAAGAGTATGTATAAGTAGCATCCAGGAGATCTAGGAGAGATCTACAAGAGTGTAGAGAGACCAAGAGAGACAGAGAAGAATGAGAAATACTAGAACTACAACCTTTTTGTAATCTAGTGAGCTAGAGAAGAGTCGAGCAACTCTATCCCGAGGGTTAGATTGCAGGCTGAGGATCCTGGTGTGAGTTAGTCAGCCTCACATGGATCAGGAAGCCTATTGAGATTGTAAGATCCAAGATTGTAAATGTGTGTAGCGTGATCTATTGCTGAGACATAATAAAAGAGATTGAGAGTTAAATCATTGTGGATGTATCCGAGGAGGGGTTGAACCATGGTAAAACTTGTGTTATGTGATTGAATGTTATGCATATCCATTGTTTTTAATGATTAAATGCTAGATGAATGAGTGAAGGAACTAGTTAGATCTAATATTCCAGATGCATGAGTAATATTAATTATCATGTTATACTAAATAAATGAAGATTACAAAGTGAAACCACATATCCGTACTTATTCCCAGGCTGCAAGTATTTGAGCATTGCTACCACCCATAGAACTATCTTGGGTGAGACTACGCAGTGCACCCTGTGTATTGCACTGCTTTCTATTTTACAAGGAGGGTTGATGGTTTTAGAGGGATTTTTCTGGAAGCTTGTTAAGTCTAAACCTAGGTCAACTTATGATGGTAAGATGATATTAGAGTAGATAAATTAATCTGAAACTGACAATTAGTTAAAAACCAACAAACCTTGACAAATTTTATTGACGCACAATGAAGAAACGTTGTAGAGAATACCCATATAAAGAATTCACCTTTACACCCAATATAAATTCCATTGTCAAGGAAAGATCTTTCTTCAAAATCCATGGGACATCACCTTCTTTGAAAGACCAAGAGGGACCAACCTCTCCTCTACTTTCTTATCTTGGCCAATGTTTCTTTCTAGTTTTTTAAGAAATAAGATCTCTCCTCACAGCCAATGTGTCACTTTATTTCGATGATATGTGCCTCCATAAAGAATATGAAATGTTTTTAAATATATTCATGGGATCTAGTAAGTGGGAAATATTAAGATTCTCCCAATAGGGGATCTCATAAAATATATATTTGTATATTTAAACCTTGTACAATATTTTACTACGTACAAATTTTCAATAAAAGAAGAGAAAAGATACAATGGAAAATAAACACATTACACAGATATTTTTCCCCTGGAAACCCAAACTGGGAAAACCAGCATATTCTATATTCATTCATAGTGATACATTATTTACAATACAATATACATATAGGAGGGGGCGACATACAAAACCCTAACCCAAAGACCTAGATTAACCAAAAACCCTAATTCCTTAACTAGAAATAGAAAACCATTGAAAAAACCCATGTGTTGAAAAATATCCCAACAATGGAAACGAAAATTGAGGTGACACAAAAAACAAGGAAAAAATATTATATGTTTCCTGAGGAAACAATATTCTCCAGGATGCTTCTCCCGAACCCCTGCTAACCCACAAAGGGGGGCCTAGCACTCCCCCTCAACCCCCCATGTGTGCTTGGTGCAACGCAACAGACACTAAATCTAGTCATGAAAAGAATATAACACATACCGAACATTCTCCCACTTGTCATTGTCTTTGCAAGGGGTTATAGGGTTACATAATCAATAATCTAAGGAAACAATGACCATGGATCCTCTACACCAAGAGAACTTCTCAGTGCTCACATATTTTGTTAATGAATCTACAACATTCATCAAAGTGTCCACCTTCATAAAAAAAAACTTTGTTTTCTTCAACCATGTCTCTCACAAAGTGATATTGAATATCAATATGCTTTGTCTTTGAATGATAAATCAAGTTCTTCACCAGAAAAATTCCACTCTGACTGTCACAATATATCGTTATATATTTTTGTACCAACCTAATACCTAAAAAAATTACTTTTAACCATACTTATTCCTTAATTGCATGAGTGTTTGCCATGTATTGAACTTTTGTAGTTGAAAGTGCCACTACAACCTGTCTTTTGCTCATCCAAATGATTTCTCCTCCAAATAGGTTAAACACATACCCGCTTGTAGATCTCCTACGATCCATATCTCCAACCCAGTTTGGATCCACAAATCCATGTATATCCAACACTCTATCCAATCCTGGTCTTCTTTGGTAGCACAATCCATAGCTAACAGTGCACATAAATACTTGAAAACCCCTTTTATTGTTGTCCAATGCTCCTTCCCTAGTTTTGACATATACCTGCTCAAAACTCCCATTGCATGTGCAATGTCTGATCTAGTACAGACCATTCCATACATCAAACTGCCAACTTCACTCACATATGGAACACAAGACATGTCGTCCTCCTCTTCCTATGTCTTATGACACTAATCTACAGATAACTTTATACAAACAGGAATAGGGACCTTGACCAATTTACACTCCTTCATATTAAACCTCTGCAATATTGTATCAACATATTTTCTCTAATATAACTAGAGTTTCCTCTTTTTCTGATATCTTTTAATTTCCATGCACAAAATGAAATTAGAAGAAATGAGATCCTTCATGTCAAATTTAGAATTCAACTGAGTTTTCACATCTTGGATAATCTCTTTGTTGTTTCCTATTAGCAACATTTCATCCACATATAAGACCAAATAAATCAAATGATCACCAATTAGTTTAAAATAGACACAATGACCCTTTTTTCTTCTTGTGAATCCAAGTCCCTACATATAAGTATCAAATTTTTGATACCACATCCTTGGTGATTATTTTAAACCATATAGGGACATTTTTCATCTTGCATACCATCTCCTTTTTTCCTTCACAGAAAATGCTTCTAGATGCTTCATATAGATTTCTTCTTCCAAATCCCCATGTAGGAATGTTGTCTTCACATCCATATGTTCTAATTCAAAATAAAATGTAGCAACAACAGATAACATAAATATTATAGAAGTTAACTTGGAAACAAGAGAAAAATATCACCAAAATCAATTCCCTCAACCTGGGAATAACCCTTTTCTACTAACCAAGCTTTGTATTTATCCACTTTTTCTTCCACATTCAACCTCTTTTTAAATACCCATTTGTTCATAATGGGATTTCTTCCAGTCATAAAATCCACTAGATCCCAAGACTCATTCTTATCGAAGGCTTCCATTTCTTCATCCATGGCCTTTTTCCATAGCTTTCCATCCTCTGAATCCACTACCTCCCTAACAGTTCTAGGATAATCATTAGTAATAAAAAAATATAAATTTGAATGGAAATCATATGGAGTATACCTTTCTAGTAGCCTTCTTTCTTGAACCGATCTCCTCAATACTGAAGTATGAGGATCTTGTTCTTTCAATTATTGTTCTTCTGTAGAGTCAGATTCATCATCCTTTAAATCAAACTTTATTTTCTCTGGTTCTTCCTTGGTATAACTTCATGTTTAACAACATCCTTCATTTCTCTAAATACCACATCTTAGATATACCCAACCTTCTTAGTTTCTAGGTTCCAAAGATTATAACCTTTGAGACCATATTTATACCCAATAAAGATACATTTTTCAGCCTTCTTATCTAGCTTACTAATATTTTCGTTTGGAACATGAACATAGGCCTCACAGCCAAATACCTTGATATGTGTGAGAGAAGTTTTCTTACCAGTCCATACTTCTTATGGATTCTTTTCATCCAGTGCTGATGAGGGTGATCTATTGACCAGGTAACATGAAATACCCACTGCATCTGCCCTTAATTCTTTCCCTAACCCGGCAACACTGAGCATGCACCTTTATTTTTCCATAAATGTCTTGTTCATCCTTTCTACAACTCCATTCCGCAGAGGTGTATATGGAGTAGTCTTCTACCTTTCTATACCACACTTCTTACATAATTCTTCAAACTCATTCTCGTAGAACTCTCAACCATTATTTGTCCTCAACACATTAATTATTTTCTTTGTTTGATTCTCAACAAGAGCCTTGAACTCTTTAAACCTGTCAAAGAATTCATATTTCTTCCTGAGGAAATATATCCAAGTATTCCTCGATAATTCATCTATAAATGAGACACAATACACTAATTTTCCCAATGATGGAACTGAGACAAGTCCAAACACATCACTGTGAAATAGTTGTAAAATTCCCTTTTCCCTCGTTGCACTAGAGGGGAATCTTAATCGATTATGCTTCCCATATAAACAATGTTCACAAAAATCAAAATCCAAAGAAAACTTAGACATACCTTCAACCATACATTTACCATGTAGTAGTCAGAGACTCTTGTCTCTGATATGCCCCTGTCTTTGATGCCACATGATAACCTTTTCTCCAGATACTGTAGGATTTCTTTCTTATTGGATAAAATCATGAAGATGGGTTACACTTCCATGACAATCGGGTCTCAAAAATTCCTAGCGGCAATTTTTCGGTCGAAAACATGTTGCTAGGAATTGTTTTGGTTCAAAATTTGCACGTCAAATTGAATGGTGACACAGACCCCAAACCCTCATATCAGATTCCACATGGGATCTTTCAACTTCGGCCTCTTAGAGTCTAAATAAATCTTTTAATTCCTCTCAGGAAACTATTCACTCACCCTATCTGAGTATAATTCATAGGCCCTCCTCAGTTATGCTCGTATGATCATTCACCTGCATGAACTCCACAATAAAACCCCGAATGACATTGGGACTTTTCCCTTTTTCTTTTCGGGATACTGGATTTTTCGATTTCGGAAATCTCATGGTCGAGCACCTAGCCTCTTCAACCTCCGAAATTCGAAATAACCAAATGATGGACCCTTCTTACCATAGATTTCAGCTTTTTTCTCTTCGCAATTTCAGGAATTACGATGACGTGAAACTCTACCTCTCGACTCCCAAAGTCCCAAAACCTGAATTACCAAAATATTAATGTTCTAATTCCAAAGAGATCAACGGTTGTGGTTCTCCCCCTTGATCCAACAGTTAGCGCGATTTCGCGTACCGGGAGTTCGTAAGGCTTTTTCTCGAACTCTCTGTCTACTATACCTTCTGAAACCCGAATCTCCGAAATGCCAAAATGGTCTCCTTTCCTGGGACTTCGTGAACCCTTTCGCGAGGTTTCTTGACTTTCCAACTGTCCTC
This sequence comes from Picea engelmannii, assembly GCA_009831015.1. Taxonomy (NCBI): domain Eukaryota; kingdom Viridiplantae; phylum Streptophyta; class Pinopsida; order Pinales; family Pinaceae; genus Picea; species Picea engelmannii. The sequence goes on from ML807218.1 coordinate 172,126, forward strand.
TCGAGCTATACTATACTCTTGACGTGGACTCCTGCCACCTGTCACTTTTTTCAGTTTTTCAGAACTTGGACCACCTTTCAACAACCCCCTTTAATTTCAGACTTCTGGGTACTAGGAGTTCGAAACTCTCATCCCTAACCTTATGTCACTACGACCCCCAAATTCCTGAACCCCAATTTGCCAAAATGTCGGAACGCACTTCCTCAATTTCCTTCACGTTTCACGATTTCGGTACTTCTAAGGTAGAGTGTTCTACCCCTTGTCAACAGGAATGCCGAAAACTCGATTCCCAAAATGATGACAATATCCTACCACAACTTTTGATTTTGGACTTTCCACCCTACCGAGTCTCGATCACTCATCCTCAGGACTTCTGAAACCCCGAACTCTGAAGTTCTGAAAAATCCAAACTTTTCATTCTTTGCCTTCACACACAAAAACTCCTTTCTCATTTCGGGAATTTGATCAGCCAAGGATTTTGGCTTACACTTCGGACTCCCGAACCCTGAATTCCCAAAATGAGCTGACGACCCCAAAAGGTCAAAACCAATGACACAAATTGATTCTGGATACCAAAGGGATGGGTTCATCGACCCTTATCTGCATTGCAGTTTCTGTAGATCCTATGATCCTCATTGTTTCGGGAGTTCTCCTTGAAGAATTCCGACTGTCCAATTTCTCCCCTTGAATACTTCGAAGGGATCAACATTCCTGAACTTTCTTCAAATGTTTTCAAAAACACTATTCCTCCTGAGCTTCCTTGTGACTTCGAATCTTCAAAAGACTTCTACACGCACTCCTTGTGGAAATCCATCAAATACTTCTGAGTATTTGAATTCCCGACTCTGTGCACTTTCTCTACAACAACAGTCCTTTGATTTCTCAAACTTAGTTAATAAGTTCAAAGATCTTGACTAGCCTGCACACACCTTGCACGACTTTTGTACTTTGCCTGCACTTTTGTGGAATTGAGAACAATGGTATCCCTCCTAAGCTTTCATAGATAAACTCTGAACACCTATCAACACCCTCCTTGCGGACGTTTCACTGCACTCCTTGCAGGAACTCTTACTCAGGAAGAGAAACAATTGAAACTCATTCTCTCACTCTCTCAAACTTCAAACACTTATCATGGAATCATACATTCACCATAAACACAATAGTAAATGCAAAAATAGAGAGAATACAACCACCAAAAGAAAACTATTCAGTATGTAGAAACAAAAAACATCATAACACCATGAGTCTTAATCAAGGCTTCATATATTAATTCAGAACTTTTGTACATGGGTTCTTCTCTACCACTCCATGCTTCTCCTATATGCTAATGTTCTTAATCCTACAATCTCTGATTGATACAATGATACAAATATGAGGGTGTCTATAGTCATTTTCCCTCCATCTCCTAAAACTATCTAATCCAGAATTTAAATCTACCTACTTTCATTAACTGGGAATAAATGCCTCTACATCCTACAGATGAGAGCGGATCGCTCAAGATCTGTTTACAATATGGAAGTATGCCTTCTTAACTATTTCATTAATGTCTGCGCATTCAAACTTTCAAAAACATTTCAAAACATTTTTGACATGTGCCAAAATGTGATGGCATTCATCCCAACTGTCTTCTGCCTTCATGCTTGCTTGCTGCTGTGATTCTCTTGCATCAAACAATGCCCTGACGGTGCCGTTGAAATCCATGTACAATGTTTTTTGGATGAATTAGTTTCCTGTGATAAGAATATTTCGGCCGAAATGTTTATTTTTAATGGATTTCGATAAAATCTAGGTTTCGTCCGTAAGATTATTTCAACCGAAAAAATGAAATTGGGACTGAAAAATTAAAAAAAAGAGAGAATTTCCCCAAGATTACCTGAAATTCGGAGGTTGCAGACTCCTACAAATACTGAGAATTTGGTTTCGAAAATGACACCATCATTTCCAAAATTGAATCTACTTTCAATTCCTATAATTGTTTTTCATTTTCTTTATTTTTATCTAATTTTATTTAATTTTAAAAAAAAATCACTGTATAATATTTTCAGTAGACATTATGATTCGATGAAATGAAATATCGGTATCTCTAAAAACATGCAATGAAAAATTTAGAAACAAATATATTCATAATCCTTCAACTGTTCTCTTCAAAAGGGTATATTTAGATTTTAGTTTTAAGTAAAAAATAAGATAGATACAAGGTGTAGAAAAACATGTGTTTAAAATCTGCAACTTTTTCAGCTTGGTCAACTTATAAAAATTCTCGAAATTATAATATTCATCTGTTAGATTCAAAATTATAGTCATAATAAAATAGAATCTTTGTAGATTGTTGCAGTATATTTCGTTTCTTAAAAACATAACTTTAATAATAGATACATTGTTGTAGAAAAAAGTTACTCATTATCATTCCTTTAATGTTTAAGGAACATACTGTTAAACAACTGTCAAATTGACATATCAAATCGTGATAAAAAAAAATGAAAAATAGTCATTAGAAAGCTAACAAAATTCTTCACAAGTTTGTTTTTACTATTAAGTGAAATTCTAAATAACAAAAATACTTTTGTATGCCGGAAGTTGAAGAACATGTGAAAATACATCTTTCTTCTCATAAAACAAGCAAAAGTGTAACCCATATTCATGATTTTACCCATATTCAACTCCAATATCAGGACCAATGGAACTATTATACCCATCAATAATATTGATTCCTTGTAGCTTATACAGAGTTCCAAACTAAACTCCCTTCAGGAGGAGCATTGCTCCTCCAACCATCCTGCAGGTTTCCTTTTAAAATATTGTTTTTACCCCTGCATCGTCCATTTTTCTTACAGAAATCAAATTTATGGACAATCATGGGATGTGAAGAACACTAGGTAGTGTTCTAATACTTCCATAAATGAGTATCAACTTGAATTTTCCTCGACCTATGATTCTAATTTTCGAGCCATCACCTAGGAAAACATTACCTCCATCATACCTTTCATATTCACAAAACCACTCCCTTTGTGGAGTCATATGATATGATGCACCTAATTCAAGAAACCATGCCTCGTGATCTGCATGTGTTCTTGAAGAATACAAGTACACATCCCCTCCTTCTTCCTAGGAGGTCTTTTCATATGTAGAAGGAGATTCTTCAGATCCCTTCTTTTTCTCAACTTTTGATCTGCACTGCTTCTTGTAGTGCCCTTCTTTTCCACATCTCCAGCATACCTTTACAAAATTTTTAGGAGACTTAGATATTCCCTTAGACTTAGATCTATTTCTTTCCTGGGAGTGTTCTCTTGAAAATAATGCATCTGTGCTCGGTCCTTCCATGTTCTTTCGTCTCATCTCCTCCAACAACAAGGATGAGACCAATTCATCAAAATTCAAGGCAGTTGTATTACTACCTATGGCCACAACCATATTATCCCATAATTCTAGTAAAGAGAAAAATAAATTGATACACTCATCTTCCTCTAAAATTTTAATTTCAATCGATACTAACTACCTTACCACAGTATTGAAGGTGTTCAAATTCTCTTCCACCGAGTCTCCATCTCTCATCCTCAAGTTATATAGCTTCTTTCTTAGGAATATTTTATTTACTAGGGACTTAGAGTGATACATCTTTTGCAACTTATCCCATAAATATTTGGTTGTAGCTTCCTACGACACATTCAGTAATACTGAATCTGAGAGACACGGTCGGATTGTTCTCTTTGCCTTTTGATTCCAATTTTTCCAGTCATTAGCTGAATTTCCTATAGGCACAGTACCTAGATCCACCACGATCCACAAATATCTGTCCACCAACAGATCCTCCATCTTCAGCTTCCACAACTCAAAAAAAATCCCATTAAACTTCTCGATCTCCATTTTCGAACTGTTCACCATTTCTTTTCACCTGAAAAATTAATACTACATATCTCCCACTGTAGCAAGGATTATCGTAGTCCTGAGTCAAACCCTTGAGCACAAAGGCATCCCCTTGAAGCCAACAAAGCTCTGATAACAAATGTAGATGATAACAAATGTAGATTTTAACCTTGTACAATATTTTACTGCAAATAGATTTTCAATAAAATAACATAAAATATACAATGGAAAATACACACATTACACATAGATTGTTTCCCTAAAATCCCAAACCAGGAAAATGAGGATATTATATATTCATTCATAGTGATACATTGTTTACAATACAATATACATATAGGATCCAAAAACATCCAAAACCCTAAACCAATGACCTAGATTAGTCAACAACCCTAATTTCTTAACCCAAAATAGAAAACCATCGACAAAAACCATGTACCAAAAAACCACCCTCAAACCTCCTTGAGTGCCCGATGCAACGTAGATGACACAACAACTAGACATGCAAATAATATAACACATACCAAAAAAGATTTCCTTTTCATCCAAATGGGAAATTTCTCAACATAGTTGTCAAAGAATTATGGATCATTGAACATAGGCTATCCATTTGAATCTAACATTTCTGTAATCTCCTTCTCCTCCTCTCTCTCATATGCTCTAATCCATTCTGATGGTGTCATTATTGTAGGCCTTTGGGTTCTATATGGTTTACCATTGAAA
>ML807219.1:1044-18753 GCA_009831015.1 Picea engelmannii
CTATCGACAAGGGTGGTTGTGACATTGTGTTGGGTGTCGAATGACTAAGGACTCTGGGTCCCATTCTCATGGCTTTTAAGGAATTAACCATATAAATCAGCCAGGAGGGCCAACAATATAAGTTCCAAGGAATCACAACAGGTTCCCCTAAGACCATCAGATCCCATCGCATGGAAAAGCTTCTTAAAAAAGGTCATTCCGACATTATTGAACATCACCATTCCATTCACGCCACTGAAACACCCTCCATGTCTTCTAGCCTCCAATCCATCCTCTCCAAACATCAAGTTGTTTTTTCCACTCCCCAGGGACTTCTTCCTTCTCGTGGTTTTAATGATCATTCCATCCCCTCATCCCCAACATCCTTCCTCCCAATGTTCATCCGTATCGTCATCCATTTTCCTAGAAAAATGAAATTGAGAAAATTGTTCAAGAATTTATCGATGTAGGCATTATCCATCCTAGTACGAGCCCCTATTCGTCTCATGTGGTCATGGTACTTAAGAAAGAAGGATCTTGGCACATGTGTCATGACTTTCGAGCCCTCAACAAACTCACCATCAAAGACAAATTTCGCATTCATGTCATTGATGATCTGTTGAATGAACTAAGTGGTGCCTAGTTCTTTACTAAACTTAATCTTCGTTCTGGATACCACTGGATACGTATGAAAGAGGCATACATTTCTAAGATTGTGTTTCGAACTCATGAGGACCACTATGAGTTCTTGGTCATGCCCTTTAGCTTGTGTAATGCTCCCTCCACTTTCCAAAGCCTCATGAATCATGTTTTCCATCCTTTTATCCATCATTTTGTCTTAGTTTTCTTTAATGATATTCTCATCTATAGTAAAACCTAGACAACCCATATTGCTCATGTGGATCAAGTTCTTCATCTACTCTCTCAGCACCAAATTTTCCTCAAACAATCTAAATGTGATTTTGGAGCCTCAGAAGTCGAGTACTTGGGTCATATTGTTGGTAAGGGAGGTGTCAGGGTGGATCCTAAGAAGATTGAAGCTATGTAGGATTGTCCTCACCCCAAGACTCTCAAAATATTGCATGGTTTTCTAGGTTTAACAAGCTATTATCACAAGTTTGTTAAGAATTATGGAAAGATTGCAAAACCTCTCGTTGCTCTCCTTAAAAATAATTCTTTCAGTTGGACTCCTGCAACTGATCAGAACTTTCAAGCCTTGTAGGAGACTTTGTGAACCATTCCTGTCCTAGCCCTTCTTGATTTCACGAAAACCTTTGTCCTGGAATGTGATGCTTCGAAGAGAGGAATTGGAGTAGTCCTTATACAAGATGGTCAGCCTTTAACGTTTACCAGCAAACAACTATCAGAGTGACATTTGGGATAATCAATATATGAAAAGGAAAGCTTGTCCATTCTGCATGCATTGGATCTTTGGTGCCCTTATCTATTGAGGAAACACTTCCAAATTAAGACTGATCATAAAATCCTCAAGTATTTTCTAGAGCAACGTCCTTCATCCCCGAAGAAACAAAAATGGGTGACTAAGCTATTTGGATATGTTTATGAGATCATTTACAAGAAATGAAAAGAAAATTTGGTTGTTGACACTCTTTCAATAAAATATGAAGATGAAGGGTCCCTTTTTCCCCTCTCCTTCATTGTACCAGATTGGATCCAAGATGTTCGCCAGCAATGGCTGTAGGATCCCAAAATTCTATGTCTGATCCAACAATTGAAAGCAATTCTACAGTATCCCCAGGGTACTCTTCGCACAATGATGAGCTTCGCTACAAAGGATGTATATATTTAAGTAAACAGTTACAAATTAAATCCACGGTGCTTTGTGCTTTCTGAGCTTCATGCTACACCCACAACTGGGAACTCAGGGTTTACCAAAACCTATGATCGGGTCAAACGTTCTTTTTTCTGGGATGGTATGAAATAGGATGTTCAAAATTTTGTGGCAGAATGTAATGTTTGTCAACACAACAATGGAGAAACAATCAAATCCCCTGACACACTACAACCACTTCCTATTCCAACCGCTATTTGGAGGGATATCTATATGGATTTCATTGTTGGATTACCTAAATCAGGCAATAAGTTAGTAATCATGGTGGTCATTGATCCTCTTTCCAACCATGCTCATTTTTGTGCACTTCAACACCCATTTACCACCTCCATCGTGGCTCAACTTTTCATGGATCATGTCTTCAAGCTTCATGGCATGCCTCATTCTATTGTTTCTGATCGAGATCCCACTTTCTGCCTCAATTTTTGGAAAGGATTTTTCAAGCTACAGGGAACCCAATTGCATCTCAACACCTCCTATCATCCCCAGACTGATGGTCAAACTAAATTTGTCAACAAGTGTTTGGAAACATATTTGAGGTGTTTTGCATCTAAAAGGAAAAATCAATGGGCTCAATGGTTACCACTAGTTGAATGGTGGTGCAACACTTCCTACTGTACAACTACTCACATGACTCTTTTTGATGCAGTATATGGCAAAAATCCACCTTCACTTCTCTCATACATGACCAATGTCTCGAAGGTCCAAGAGGTTGAAAAAAATCTTACAGTTCGAGAGGCTATTCTCCATACCCTCAAAGAGAATTTGGTCATGGCTCAGAGTCGCATGAAGAAACAAGAAGATCAAGTTCGCTTTGAACGTCAATTTGGTAAAGGAAACCAGGTGTTTCTTCGAATGCAACCTTATAAGCAGACTTCACTCAAGGCCGACCATTGTCATAATTTGGAACCCAAATTGTATGGTCCTTATATAGTTCTCAAGTGCGTGGGACATGTGGCCTATAAGTTATCTTTTCCCAGTCATTCTAAGCTCCATCTTGTTTTTCATGTCTCCAGCTTAAAGAAGGTAATTCGAAATAAGTGCCCAAATCAAACTAGCCTTCCTGAGTTGGATGAAGAAGGATCCATATGGTTGCATACACAAGTATTTTTGGACCAGCATGAGATTCGTCTTCATCAGCATGCCACCAAGGAAGTGTTAGTCCAGTGGAAAGATACAACTCTAGTGAATAACACCTAGGAGCCAACTACCATTCTGCAACAATTTCCCCATCTCAATCCTTGAGGACAAGACTTCTTTTAAGGGGGAGTTCATGTTAGGGAACTAACCTCCCTAACCCCTCACGTAGTTAGAATAATATATTTTCCATGTAATAAAGGCCAATATTAATAATGCCTAGTAATAAGGAAGAATAAGTCAAATATAAGACCACCTAATAGAATCTTTCACTTCTAGAAGATCTTCCTCTATAATGTTCTTTTGGTAGATATATTTAGTATAAATAGGAGTCAAGGGCATGAGAATCTTTTTGTTGAGAATTATTGTAATAGAGCATTGATTTTCTAGAGGTTTCTCCCTCGAAGAGGGGAGTGAAAATTGTTTCTTATCAATAAAGGTATTGTTTTGGTGTTGTGGTTTCATCTATTGTGTTGTTCTGCTATTATTATCTGCAATATTTTTTTTTTGACTATTATAAATGATCTGGTACCTTACACATGCCAGGGATGGACAATATGGTTTTATTTGGTGAACATAAGGCTTGGGTTGTGTGCACAACTGCAAGGAAGTCTGGTGGAAAGGTGTAGCTTGTGTCTGCATTAAGTATGAAGAGAGCAGCAAGGTAGAATGGATCACATATTGATGCAACAATTGATGGAGAATTTCAAGATGATAGAATGGGGACACCTGTTCCACTGGAGCTCATTGACTTGTTGGGTGATTTTACGAACAAAATGTTGGAGGAGTTGCCAAAATTTCTCCCGCTACAACGCCCCGTTGACCACCGTATAGTGCTAGAGCCTGGGTTGTAGCCACCAGCAAGAGATCCTTATCGATTGTTTGAGCCTAAGTTGGAATATTTGAAGAGATATTTGACATAATTGATTGATGTTGGATTCATTAATCCATCCAGGTACCCATATGGTGTCCTGGTTCTCTTTTAGAAGAAAAAGGATACCTCATAGCTGAGGATATGTTTGGACTACCGAGTGTTGAACAAACAAACTATGAAGAACCAATACCCATTGCCTTTAGATGTCGATTTCTTTGACAAGCTGGCCAAGGCTAAGGTATTTTCAAATATTGAATTGTGACATGGGTATTATCAGGTGTGAATTGTAAAGGGAGACAAAGAAAAGACAACCACAATGACAAGGTATGTGAGCTATGAGTTCCTAGTGATGCCTTTTGGTTGATGAAATGCTCCTACAACATTTTTCACATTGATGAATGACGTATTGCGACTATTTTTGGACAAGTTTTTTGTGGTGTATTTAGATTACATCATAGTGTACAATGAAAATATGGAGGAGCATAAGAAATATTTGGCATAGGTCTTTGAGGTACTGCGACATAACCAACTATTCTTGAAGAAGTCCAAGTGTGTTTTTGGGTAGACTTAGATACCATTCTTGGGGAATTTGATTGGCCAAGGATGCATTCGCATGGACCCTACAAAGATCAAGGCAATGGAATATTGGGAAGAGTCGTGGACAGCTCATGTTGTGAGAGTCTTCCTTGTATTAGCCAACTACTATCACAAGTTTGTAGAGGGATAATCCAAGATTGTTGCACCGTTGACTGACTTGTTGAAAAAGGAGAAGGCATGGAACTGGACATAGAGGAGGAAGTGTGCATTTGAAGAGATAAAACCCAGAATTGTCATTGCTCCTACTTTGAAGCTACCAAACTTTGATAAATCATTTGAAGTGAAAATATATGCATCAAACTTTCCATTGGTGGGGTTTTCATGCAGGAGGGACATTTGGTTTCCTTTGAGAGAAGAAAACTCCAAGATCATGAATGGATATCCCATGTTCATGAGAAGGAGATGATTGCAATGGTACATTTTTTGCATACTTAGAGACACTACATGTTGGGAAATCCATTTTTCATGAAGACATACAACATTGCGACAAGTTAAACATTTGACATGACCATTGAATATAGGTCGGGCAGGTTAAACATTGTCATGGATTCCTTGAGTAGAAAGACACAACTCATTCTCCTAGAGGAGGGAGACGAGTTTCCTACATCAGGGGGTAGTCAAATTCATGTCTTGGAAGAGTTGCACGAACAGATCAAGGAAGGGTTAGATCATGATCACACAACAAAGAACATCATGAAGTAGGTGAAGGAGGGAAAAATGTGGAATTTTTGGATACACGATGGAATGTTGTACTTTGGGGAATGAATCTATGGCCCTAGTTCATCCAACCTCAGAAGGGAACTTGTGAAGGAATGTCACGACTCACCCTGGGCTAGCCACCCAGGACAACAAAGAGTGATGGTGTTTTTGGAGCGAGGATAATTTTCGAAGTGGATGAAGTAGGATGTGGAATAGTACATTCACACTTGCCTTATATGTCAATAGGATAAGATAAACACTAAAATGTGAGCAGGGTTGTTGAAACCTTTACTAATTCTGAAGAGATCATGGACGAGTGTCTTGATGGAGTTCATCACACAACTTCAAACAGTGTAGGGATACAATGAGATTTTGGTTGTGTTGGATTGGTTCTCCATGTATGTCATCTTTATTGCGATAAAAATACATTGCAGCTTGGAAGAAGTTGCAAAGTTGTTTTTCAAGCACATAGTGAAGTATTGGGGTCTTCTGTTGAACATTGTTTTAGAAAGGGATGAAAGGTTCACGAGTAATTTTTGAGCAACATTGTTCAAGCTTGTGGGGACAAAGTTGTTGAAGAGTTCATCCTACCATCAATAGAAACATGGGAAGACTGAAGAAATAAACACACTTCTAAAGGACTACTTGTGGCACTACGTACATGAAAATTAGATGAATTGGCCATATTTGTTGGACGCCACCCAATTCAGATACAACCTGTAGAAGAGTTCAATGGCATGTTGTATTCCATTCAAGTTGATGAACACACAACAACCCACAAATCTTGATTTTTTGACACAAGGCTATTATGGGATGAATCCATTAGCCATGGGTTTCGTGAAGAGTTGGTAGGATTGGTTTGAGATAGGTCACACACACTTGACCAATGTAACAAAAATAATGAAGTAGTGGGAAGATTGTAGTAGGCCTGACACAAAATTCCAAGTAGGAGATTTGGTCTTACTCAAGCTAAGCATAGATCAGTTCCCATCATCGAAAGGGATGGCTCCATCTCTCGTGCAAAGTTATGGGGGGCCATTCAAAGTTCTTGAGAATATTGACAATGTCACCTATAGCATGGAGTTTCCATTCCACATGTGGCATATTCATCCATTCTTCCACGTTAGCCAATTGAAGTCATGCTAGAGGGACCCAGATGACCTAAGTCGAGTTGAGCCATCCAAAGCGCCAACCATGGTTGTAGATAAGACAGAGTTGGAGGTAGAGAATAATTTGGCTCATCACATCTTGGGATGGGGTAGAGGTTGAGTGCATGAGCACTTCATCCATTCGAAGGGAAAACCTGACAAAGAGACTAGTTGGGAGAGACAAGAGTCCTTATGGAAGTATGAGTAAATGATTTGAGAGTTTGAAAAAGGTCGCTACAAATCAAAGTCATAAGAAAGTTGCAGGACCGACATTAAGTTTAGTGGGGGAGGATGTAAGGCCTTCTAGACACCCACTAAGTGAGAATGCTCCTTGGGTAGATTCAGTGATGGAACAAACGAAGAGAAAAAGGAGGAAATGATTGGTTGGGAAAACAAAGATGTTTAGGTGTGGGAAGAAGCACCTTGCGGCACGATGGTGACATGTGAGCCCAATGGGGCACACACCCTTATTCCCTTACGATGTGCGATGAAGAATTGGGTTGTGTTTGGGAAAGGGTGAGGCAAATTGGGAGCATGCCCAAGTAGTGGACCCATATTCCCTTAGAAACATGGGCACACTAAAGAGGTTAGACGAACCCATTGGCACACCTGTGGAGAGTCGCGATGATCGACACAAGGAAGATTACAAGGAAAGGTGTGTGAGACCAAGGATGGGGCATGTCAGACCAAGAGACATGTTGGTTGATGGGCCCACAGGCTTGGATAGGCACACTGGGTCCACAGAGGGGTGCAATGGTCGGTTGAGTGTGACGATTCATGAAGTGACATGACACAACCAAGAGACATGATGTTCTTCACAATTCCATATAAAAGAAAGGGTGCACAACCAAAGGATAGCAGGAAGAAAAAGTGAAGACAAGAGACATGGAGCTCTGAGCCTGGGTACACTGGTGGGGCAGAACTTAGGATTAGGTAAGGAGGAAATGATAGGGAAAGTATTGGTGTGAAATAGACGTAAGTTTTGACAGTTTTGGTGTATGAGGCAGAGTCATTATACTTTTCCCTTCTATGTAAATGGGATAATAAAACATTCTTTGTAAATATTAATTTCTTTTTTATAATATAAATAAATGAAATCCAGGTATTAAGCACCGCTAGTGCCACCCGCATTATATTTGTCTCTTGTGTTTCACATGTTTTCTGTTGTATGCCAAATTGACTAAGTTTTAAAAAAAGTTAAAAAATATATAAGTATACAACTGACTTTCATAGAGTAAGGATGTAACTTGTTTGTAGCCTAGAACATAGTATGGGTATGCTCTAGGTGAAGAGTCCTAGTCCAGGTGAATTATGCTTGGTTGAGATAAACTTCCAAGGGATAACCACCACGGTGACACATGTCCGTGAGATGTCACGGTTGGACTTGGGAATAACTCATTGGGGCGTGACAACCAATCTAATTCTCAGTAAGGGTAAATTTCAATTGGGGATAATATTATGTTTCGTATATGGGATTAAAGTTAATCAGATTTCTTGTAAATATTATAATGGAATTAAAGTTAATTGTTTTTTTTTTTAAATATCTATGCTAATATTGTATGTTCCTTTTGAAGTAAGACCCGAAAGTGATTTTAATTGGATAAAAGATCATCTTCCTCGAATGTAAGGAAACCAGTTAATATCCCAAGACCCAAAAACATATAGCAACTGTGAAAGTCTACCCCCTTACGAACCACTAGTAAATCATTTCAAGTGACATAGTTGTCACGAGTGCCCATTGATCACTGAAATGTGATATATTTTTCTACCATCTAAAAAATCTAACCTACCTAAAAATACAAAAATAAACAATTAAATTTAATAAGCTTGCATACATTTTTGGAGATAACAATTTAAATGAATTAAAAACTAACTTACCTAAAATTATGAAAATACACAATTAAATTTAATAAGCTTCCATACATTTTGGAGATAAGAGTTAAATGAATTTATTACGTTATCACTATTCTAATTTATTATGCTTTGATACACTTCGAAGAGATAATGTATTAGTTATTACATTGTTACTTTACCATATCTCAAAATTAGTAAATGGGAACATTGTAAGAAATTTATTATTATGGCTATAACACTCTTCATATTTCATACTTTGTTTATATAAGGCCTTGGATCTAGGTTAATTGGGATTTTCACACTTCAATTTTTTCGAGACTTAATGTTGAAATTCATTGAGTATTAAGACTTCTCAACACCAAGTTCTATATGAATTAGACTCTTATACCTTAATAAACAATTAAGACTCTTCCATGGACTCAATTGTCGAATTAAAACCATTCTCATACATTTTCAACTAAGTGATGAAAGACACAGGTTTAGTGGCAAGGATACCAAGGGAACTAACACAATACTCTAATAATCTCAAAGGATGCCATGTGACAAGTTCAAAGAGTTTCACATAGAAAGATAAAAAAAGTCACATGCCTAGTTCATTTTATAAAAAACATTAATGCCTATCTCGTCAAACTCAAAATAACTTAACTTAAGTTTTAAAAATCACTCTGGTCGGAGAGTATGGGAGGATTATAGGTCCTTTGTTTCCTTCACTTAGACAAGTTATTTAATGGGCTCGACCACCAACTCAATTACATTGTGTAAACTTCTAGGTATGAGCTTTCAAGTAGCTTTGAAAGGTTGAAAAAAGATACATATAAATCAATTATTTGTCAAATGTATGATACATATAAACTTCCTCCCAAATTTTGTGGTCCTTATACAATTCTCAAGCGAGTGGGGTATGTGGCCTATCAGTTATCTTTTTCGATTCATTCTAAGCTCCATCCCTTTTTTCATGTCTCATGCTTAAAGAAAGTGATGCAACCCCCTTACTGCCCCGTAGGGATACACAACCTCCCGGTCTTGGATCTCTGATTCTTGAGTCAAGCGACTCTCTAAAACATTAATGGTTTCCTTCTGTGACTAAACACAGGCCCTTTTGGCTTCTTGGTGCAGGTTTAATGGCACCCGCAACCTTCCTTTTCGCTCTCCCGCGAAATCTCAGAGCGTCAGGCGTTAGCTCATTTTTCTGATAAGCCCCCTCTTGATTTGACCTTGGAAATGACCACGCGATTGTGGGCGCTACCACAAGCGATTTGAAGTCAAACTACTTTTGGGCCCGCAATTCTCCTCAAGCCTCCACATTTCCTCCTGACGAAACCACGGTTTGGATTGCGGCCCACCCTCAATAATTTAAACTCCACACAACTCTTGTCCCCACAATGCTACGAGATTGTCTATCTCACGATATTGATGATACTATATGAATCGACGGTTCATATCTGTGCCTTTCAAACCTACGGACCAAATCTCCCTTCACGTATCTGGACTTTGGGATGGCTCCCTCCTTCGAACCTCTGACTCCCGATTTCTTGATTTCCAAGTTCTCCGCTTGCGTCAGATCGACGATCATAACTCCTCTCACGATCTGACGGTTGATATCAACTCGCGAGTTCTAACAACTCTACCCTTTGACTTCCTTGAGTCGCGAGTCAACGAAATGCTGATCGCTTGCCAGCTATCTTTTCTTGATGGATGGCTAGGGTCACTGCGACTCCCAGCTCCTCGGGTATTCACCTCCTAACTTCTCACTAATATTCTAACGTACATGGATCTCTGCCACATGTCCTTTGGATCCAATGGTCCAGAATGGTTTCACAACTTCGCGCTTCGCGAGTTCTTATATCTCTTCCCTTGACTTCTTCGAGTCGCGAGTTAGCGAAATGTTGATTGCTTTCCCGCTGTCTTCCAATGATGGATGGTTCCGATGATTTTGGGACTTTGGAATTCGCAAATTCCACTCTCCTGTGCACTATCGAAGGGTTTAACCCCTATTCACCTTCCTCTGGATCCAACAACTGTTGGTCCACGTGCTCAGATCTAATGATTGAGATCTCATCTTCTACTGTGCTTACTCCTCTTGTCTATCTCTGATCTAACGACCCAGATCCTTTCTTTGTGAAGTCGGAACTTTACGACTCGTGACTTCCGGAAAGAAACTTCCTCCACTCTCCCGACTTCCAATTTCCCAAAGTCCCCTTCCCAACGAAAGGAAATCAACGGTTCTATCTCTCCTCAGATCGACGACTCACCATCGCTTCTAAGCTTTCATGTGTTGAACGAATATTTCCCTTAACCTTCTCCCAGCTCCTCTGGATCTAACGGTCCATGGATATGGGCACTTCCCCCTATGGGAATTTCCATCGCCCATTCAGGCTCTCGATGATCCTTTACCAAATAACTTGGTGTCGTCCCTTCTAAGATTTGCTCACTTTGAAACCTCGAAGGGGTTTCTCAACCTCTGCACTCCTTGCAGGATCCTTTCACGCTGTTGTAATATCTTTCCTGGGATTTTGAACTAAGTTAGATTCTAAGAGACTTGGCCCTTCTGCATCTTTCACAAGACTTTTGGTGCCCTCCTGGCATGTTCTGTGCTCAACCTCTTGAGATTTTGAACTTGAAACAAGTTCCCTCTGTGTGCGCTCCTTGCGCTTTGACTATCCTTCAGTTGGTTTTCCTTCAACACTTTGTCTGAGTGTTTTCCTAGTGCACTCCTTGCACAGGTCTTCCTCTAGAGTGTTCAGTAACTCTGTTTCTCTCTGAACTCAACGCAGAGTTCTTCCTCTCCACAGTTTCCCCTCTAAGGTATTAAATAACCTTGAGGTCCCTCTTTATATTGTTATCACCCCGGTGCACCCTCCTGGCACGTTCTTTCTGACTCCGTAGAGTTCATATGCACACTCCTTGTGTTGGCTACAGAACCTCAAATGTTCTATCATACACTCCTTGCACAGCCTAAAGAACCCAGAGAAATATAACAACTTCAATGAGGATAAAAGAAAAAAATCTCCTACTGTAAATGAACTTATCATACATCCACAAAATTCATTCATGAAATACATAAACACACTATATGCAGGAAAAACTACTTTTCTATTATCTCTATGTGTCTATAGAGATGCTTACAAAAACTGGACTGCAACAGAGTCCCAGTTCTCTCAAGCTCTCCTAATCTAACTCTATCCTGAGTTTTGCTTCTAAGATCTCCTAAGATCTCCTCAAACCTCTCTACAATGATCTCTCTCTCTTTTTACAAAAAAGGGCTCTATGAGATTATCCTCTTCACCACCTTAGTGCCATCACTGTCTCAATTAAGAAACCATACTCCTACGGCTCATTACATAAATGAAAAGTACAGATTTGAATCAAACCAAGACCCGCTTACAATCAACCATTTAAGGCGATCCTATCCACTACCTGTACAAAGGTAAGGCTTGATTCTTACAACCTTACAAAGAAAATACCCATAAGATAAGATTTCAAATTTAAAAATGGGAGGGTCAATGCCTCTCCATTTCTCCATTGCGCATCTTTGCGTTGGCTTGCTGGCGCATTTGCTAATGTGAAGGGATGCTCCTACATCATACTCCACTGCTAGGGAAATCATGAGCTCCTCTTCTCCAGTGTTGAAATCCTCTTGTATCCAAATTTCTCCCTTGGAATCGTCCTCTTGTTCCTCTCTAGCTATATCATTGTTGTCGCTTTTTCTGTTTCTTTGTTACTGTTGTTGCAGGTTCTCCCCTGTTTAGCTTCCCTTTGCCAGCTTCTTCTGCTGACCTCAACATCAACCTTCTTATCTCCTCTATCACGTTGTCCAGCTGCTCTAGTGGCTGGCTCTTCTCATGCAGTCTTCTCTACTGCACTTCCTTCTCCTTTTCATACTTATCAGTGGGAAGATCTACTTGATCTCCCATGCTATCTTTACTTCCACTTGTGGAACTGAGTTTCCACTCTACTGCAAAATCCAATCCTGTAGTCTCCTCAAAGTTCCTGCTCATCTTCTCCCTCTGACATCTTAATTTCTGTCATCTCATCTTGTGTTGGCATATCTCCAATTCCCTGCACCCGTTCCTCTGGCTGGCATGCTCCTCCATCTGCTTCCAACTTAACCTGTTGGATGTGCAAGATTTGCACCATCACCCTTCTCTCTAGAGCTTCCAATTCTTCATAAAGATCAACAAAATCCATGTTGTCTGCTTCCTCTTCTTCTGCAAGCTCCAATGCTACAGTCATCTCCTTTCGGTCTTCTTGGCTGAAAATTTTGAGCAATTCTGCTGAATGCTCCTCTCCTTCTATTGGGGTAGACATCAATTTCTGCTCCATTTCTTCCTCTTTAACAGTTTCTGTTGGTTGTCTTTCTTCTTCTGCTGCACTTTAATCATATGCATTACCCTTTACTTGGATGTTTGGTAGGAGTATCTTGATCCCTCCAATAATCAACATGCTCCTCTGATCCTCCTCTTTAATGGTGAAAGTATTTAACTTCTCATCATCTTTATTCACATGGTGTGCAAACCCACATGAATATTCACTTATCAACACTTCTTGCTGATATGAACTCACTTCTGAGCTCTTGAGACTTTTCAATAGTCTCATTTGTTTATCCCTACCGACCTAGAAATTTGGGACTTCTTTTCTGCCCACCTGGCAGTCTATGATATCAACCAATCCCATCTCATTGCCCACCTGGCAATTTGAACTTTCAACACTGCTCCTTTGGCAGCATACGAGACCTCCACCTGATCTTTTTCCATTTCCCACCTGGAAACTTGAAAGTCCATTTCTTCCCACCTGGAAGTTTATGAGATCTTCATCTGATCTCACCTCCTCCTCATCACTGAGGTGTTTCCCAACTTCTAGTTCACATATGTGAATCTGTTCCTCCTCCGTGTCACTAAGGTTTTCTAATTCCCTCAACCACCTTCTCAACTCTTGTTGTTGCTTTAGCGCCCCACAACTTTTGAACATGCCATTTTGCCTTCCTGTTCATGGGCCACTCATACACCCAATGCACTTTTGCATCCTTCTTCATTTTAAATGCAAGCTTCTCTGTTTTTGTTCTTATCTCATTGAGCTCCAGATCCATCTCTGGATTGTGTTTCTTCTTGCGGCCTTCTCTTTGACCACATCCATGGCCTTTAGTAGCCATTTCCACCTTCTACCTACCCTCTTGGAAAGCCTATGGATCACTCTACATCTGAGAGCATCTCCATATTCTCTCACAGATCACCTGGCTGTTAAATTTTTGCTGCTGTGCCCATGCAACAACCTTCTCACAAAGCACCAATACTCTCCCTTCCTTTCACCTGCTATTCACAGACAAATTTGAACCTCTGATATCATCTATTGTTACTAGATCATCTCCTTTCACTGTCTCCCTCTTGTCTGTTGTCTGCAAACAAAATTTGGCCTTTGTCCTCTGTCTCCTTTGTCTGCTATCTCCAAACAAAATTCCTCTTTGATACCACCTGATGGTATCAGAGTATATCCTGTCACTGTCTTGCCCTTTTTCTGCTGTCTGCAAGAAAAAATTCATTTCCTAGTGCTACTCGATGTAGTCAAACCATCTCCTTCATCTCCTTCGCCTGAAGTCTATATGAGAAAATTAAGCTCTGATACCACTTAATGCAACCCCCCTACTCCCCTGTAGGGCTACATGACCTCCTGGTCTTGGATCTCCAATTCTTGATGTTGGTAAATGTTTAACAGGCAGCATATATTTGTCATTAATGACAAGTACAGCAGCGAAGATGGCATGAGTACAAGAAGAAGTATCATAAGTATTTTAGAGAGACACTGCAAAGAAAGCTCGATAAGTTCAGAAGAGATAGTGCAGAGGATTGTTGGCAGGTTTAACAGGCAAAGTGAGCTTGTCATTGATGGCAGGGTCAGAGTGTGCAATGATGGCAAGAACAACGATGACAAAGATCAACATGATCAGCAGCACAGTGATAATGGAAGAGGAAGAGCATTAGTGATTGTTGGACCCCATCCCGAATCCCCGATGACCGTCAGATATGAATTCATACAAGAAGAACGCGCAGAAGAGGAGGATAGATCTTAGGCATTAGATCTGAGCATAAGATCCGACCATCGTTGGATCAGGAAGAACCTGCACATTAATTAAAGAGAAAGAAGAGGCGAAATGCGAAATGCCGAAATATGTTGGTCTGACTCCATTTCAGAGTTTCGTAGATCAAGACTTGAAGGCTTGAGACCCTTCATCATAAGAAGGAGAAATCATGAAGTGGCGAAATACGAAACGATGAAATGATCCTAGCAGTTGGATCAAGGTGAGATCTAGGTCGTCGGATCCAGGAGGTGAATATGGCAGACCACATCAGAAAGGATAGTCGTGGACCATTGGATCAAGAGGAGACGTGGCAAAAAATCAGAGCACCGCAAAGACTCCATTTCGGAGTTTCGCAGATCAGGAAAATCTGTGAGATCACGAAAAGATATTGACCATCAGATCACCAAGGATTTTGGAACATTGATCTAAGCTCCATCTTGGAGCTTCGACTATTGTGACTTGGAGTGATGAGAACCTCGATCACAGGAATCGCGAGATGCAAATTCACAATAAGATCTGGACCATCAATTCACCAAGAATGTGGACCGTCGATATGAGCTCCATCTCGGAGTTTCGCCTATCGCGACTTGGAGTGACGAGAACCTCCATCTAAGGAAAAACGAGATGCGAGATCGCGAAAATATCTGGACCGTTGATTCATCGAGATCGTGGAACGTCAATCAGGGTCGATGAAGATCATGAGTTCGAAGTGCCTTTTAGCGCAACTTGTGGTCACTGCGTGTGGTCACATGGAGGAAGGACCTAGTGCAGATGAGCTCCGCCTCAGAATGTCGGGGATCGCGTCTGGGAGTATCGAGACACTGGATCATACGAATGCCGAAATACTGAAAAGGTGAATTGTCACTGTAACCGATGGTCATCGCCTGTGGTCACGTAGAGGAGGGAGCTAGAGAAACCAAGCTCCTTTTTGGAGCTGGTTACATGGAGATTCAAGATGTCTCATCGCAGAATCTCTGAATTGTGAAAGTGTGAAACGGGTAAATAACGACAATACCCTTCAGAGTTAATCCAATGGTGCAGGTGAATTTGAGCATAATCAGAGGGCTAAGCTTGCTCCTCACAGTGTAACTGCTAGAAACCATTGATGGTTTCTACCAGAGGAGCTGAAGAGTCTCTGGGAATATTCCAATGGGATGAAGATAGGTCATAGGGGCTATTCACAGCTAGAAGAGGGTTGGAGCCTGTAGCTTAAATAGAGAGGGTGAGCTCAACTATAACAGAGACAATGAAGAGTCTCAACTGCCAGAGAGAAAAAGGAATATTGACATAACACCCAGTGATGTTGGACGCGTGTTGGGAACCACCAGAGAAGCTGAAGAGTTGCGATGATCAGGCAGAGCACTGGAGAGGTGGAGGATATCGGCACAGTGTGAGTATGCAGAGGTATTGCACGCATTGCATGCACAAGGTGTACAGAAGCTATAAGTACATGGTACAGAGAAGAGATGTGGTTGTTGCTGCTGTTGGAGTTGTTGTGGTTGTTGTTGTTGAAGGTGATTCATGTGTGAACAAGGAGGAGAGTGTAGCAGCTAAATTGAACAGAAGAGGAACTGTGCAGTGAATGGACATGGTGCATAGAGCATAAAAAGCAGAAGAACATACAACGCAAGTCATGTGTGCAGGAAGGCAGTGAGGCAAACAGAGCAACAAAATGCAACAGAATAGTGATGAATGTGGTAAGCCATTGCTGAACATTATATCACTGTAATGAGTTTCAGTAGCAAAGATTTATAAAAAAAGGTGGTAGGGAGGTGCTATGGAGGATTGTTGTCCTCAAAAGTTCAAGTGGGTTCTTGAACATAGGGAGTTGGTTCTTCCTTCTAGTTGGTGCTAGAGAAACCATGGAGTTGGTGCTTCCTTCTAGTTGGTGCTAGAGAAACCAGGTAGTTGGTGCTTCCTTCTAGTGGGTGCTAGAGAAACTAGGGAGTTGGTGTTTCCTTCTAGTGGGTGCTAGAGAAAACAGAGAGTTGGTTCTCTCAGGAAGTAGCATCTTGCAAAACTGAGGGTGTGGCCTCATTATGAGTCGGTGCTCATATTTATGATAATGTAAAGAATGTAACTATTACTTATCATATAAAGAAAAAGAGGTTTTTACCATGTATGGGTTTCCTCGGGAAATATCTATCTCTGTGTTTCTCATATATGTGATTGATGCTGAATGTGCCATTGTTTATTTCCCTGCATTATTGTGATCATCATTGAGTGCCTTGTAAAGATCTTAAAAGAAGCATAATTGTTTAAGCACGGTGACAACTGATTCACCCCCCCTCTCAATTGTCCAACAATTGGTATCAGAGCAGGTTCCTTTTATTCAAAGGTAGATATGTAAGCTTAAACATGACAAGTCATGAAGGGACTTCAACCACTAAGCCCCCTCTGTTTGATGGAACAAATTTTTCCTTATGGAAGATTAGAATGAGAACATACTTAATGGCCTTGGGTGTTGATGTTTGGGATGTAGTAGAGACTGGATATACAAAGCATGTTGTGCTAGTGTTATCCGCAATTTTGGTCATTGTGATGATGTCATGATGATGTTATGATGATGGAAAATCAAACTCTTTACTAAGAAAACTTTCTTGAGAGAAGTTACATTTGTCTGCTTCCAGAAATCATGTTTTTAAGGATGTTCGCAGGCCAGCTTAATGTAGCCTGCGAGAATCAGGCATTCTCGCAGGCAGATATATAGGTAGCCTGTGAACATCCTTAAAACATCATTATTGACCCCTGATCGGGAGATTCCATTGAGTGTTCGACATCAACTCATTTATTCACAGTCGATGGATTGTACTATAGTACCTTGGGAGTCATTGACATCAATGGTGATTTCCCTCGCACTTGTTAACGGTTACATCAATGACCGATAATCAAGTGGTTTCTACCATGTTCGAATTTGACACATGTAATCACATGGTTAGATTCGTACTCTGGGCGATGAGATTGAAGACCCTGGATATTGTCTTTATGGTCCAGGTTGCGATGGAGTATGTATAATTTGCGACACATAGATCTACTGTGTATGTTTCGTGGCTATGTCGTCTTGATTTAAAATTTGTCGCACAGATCCACAGTGTATTTAGGTGGCTGTGCTATATAATGACGGCATGGATCCACAGTGTATGATTGGTGGCCATGACCTTGGTTTACGATGTCATCAGTCTATGATCTGAGTATGGGAATTCCTACCTCAGAATTGATATACATGATATTCTGCCGATGCTTGGATGTTTGCAGGTTTCTGATTAGACGTGCTTCTGGTTCTTGACACACACATGCAACTTACAAAGTCTATCGACTGTCACTGGTTCCGCTCTCAGACTTTGGGGGGCATTCTGTTATCCACAATTTTGGTCATTGTGATGATGTCATGATGATGTTATGATGATGGAAAATCAAACTCTTTACTAAGAACACTTTCCTGAGAGAAGTTACATTTGTCTGCTTCCAGAAATCATGTTTTTAAGGATGTTCGCAG
>ML807219.1:32969-49354 GCA_009831015.1 Picea engelmannii
CATATGCTACAATAAGAGACTGCACAAACTAGTTGATTGTATAGACATAAAAGTTGATGAAGAAATCCCAGTCGGAAATGTAAGCAGTGTTGAACCAAGAACAAAAGATATAGTTAAAGATGAATATGAACAGGTCCAAGGATCAAAAAAGGAAGAATCTGAATTAGATGAAGATACGAATACTCATACTGACACAAATCAACAGAAAGAAGCAAAATCACCTCTCAAAATTATTAGAAAGAATCATCCTGAAAATTAGATAATTGGAGATATAAATAAAAGAGTTCAGACAAGAAGGAAATTGATTAAAGACTTAGAACAATCTCATGTTGCCTTTTTATCTATGACTGAACCTAAAAATTTTGAGGAATCTAGCCAGGATGATGATTGGATTAGAGCAATGAATCAAGAGCTTGATCAGATTGAGAAGAACAATACTTGGGAGCTTGTCCCTAGACCTGAAGATAAAAATGTAATAGGTTCCAAATGGGTGTTCAAGAATAAAATGAAAGAAAAATGACAAGTTGTTAGAAATAAAGCTAGATTAGTCTGTAAAGGGTATGCACAAGTTGAAGGTCAGGACTTTGATGAAACTTTTGCACCAGTGGAAAGAGTGGAAGCTATTAGAATGTTTCTTGCTTGTTCATGTCATAAGAACTTTAAAGTTTATCAGATGGATGTTAAGTCAACATTTCTTAATGGAGATCTAGAGGAAGAAGTATATATGGAGCAACCTGAAGGATTCTCATTGACAGATAATCCTAATTATGTTTGTAAGCTAAAGAAGGCCTTATATAGACTAAAACAAGCACCACGAACTTGGTATTATAGACTGGACACATTTTTACAAGAAAAAGGGTTCAAGAAAGGTACTGTTGACAGTATCCTTTACATTAAGTTTGAAGGTGATAATTTACTAGTTGTTTTGGTTTATGTAGATGATATTATTTTTGGCTATACTAATGAATCATCTATCCAGTGGTTTACTAACTCTATGCAAATAGAATTTGAGATGTCCATGATAGGAGAACTGTCATATTTTCTTGGCTTACAAGTAAAACAGAGTTCTGCAGGAATTTTTATATCTCAAGAAAAATAATTGAAAGAGATGTTGAAGAAATTTCATATGGAGGACTCCTCTCCTGTTAGTACACCCATGGTGGTTGGTTGCAAGCTCAGTAAATATGACATTTCACTCGATGTTGATCAAAGGACATATTGATCAATGATAGGCAGTCTTCTATATATTACAACATCTCGTCCTGATATAATGCAAGCTCTTGGAATGGTAGGTCGTTATCAGTATGCTCCTAAATAAAGTAATTTGGTAGCTATCAAAAGGATTTTCAAATACTTGAAGGGAACAATGACTTATGGTCTATGGTATCCCAGAAATCAGAATTTTCAGTTAACTGCTTATTCAGATGCAGATTGGGCAAATTGTGTAGATGAAAGAAAGAGCACCAGTGGAGGTGCCTTATTCTTGGGAGACTTGTTGGTAGCATGGATTAGTAAGAAACAATGGGTCTATTTCCCTATCAACTACAGAAGCAGAGTACATTGTTGTTGCTACTTGTTGTACTTAGGTCTTGTGGATGATTCAAACTCTTGCAAATTTGAAGGTAAACTATACTGATCCGATTACAATTCACTGTGATAACACTAGTGCCATCAGTGTTTCCAAGAATCATGTTCTTCATTCCAAAACTAAGCATATCCCAATAAAATAC
Source organism: Picea engelmannii (assembly GCA_009831015.1). Lineage (NCBI taxonomy): Eukaryota > Viridiplantae > Streptophyta > Pinopsida > Pinales > Pinaceae > Picea > Picea engelmannii. Next base: position 34,700 of record ML807219.1, read on the forward strand.
CATTTTCTCAGAGAACAAGTCACAAACAGAGTTGTTCAGTTGAATTATATCCTTTCCACAGAACAGATAGCAGACATCTTTACTAAACCCCCAGCCAAGACACCATTTGATTATCTCCGACAAAATTTGGGTGTCATCCCATATGACATCTAAGAAAGTTCATCCTGTTAGGGGGAGATTTGTATTGATTGATTGAATATCTGATACCTCCTAAAAATACTGCAACAACTCAGGGGGAGCATGTTCTCTTTGACATTGATGTCAAAGGGGGAGAAAAGAATTCGGGTGCCATAGTTTCCATCAATGCCAAAGGGGGAGATTGTTGGTAAATGTTTAACAGGCAACATATGCTTGTCATTGATAGAAAGTACAACAACGAAGATGGTATGAGTACAAGAAGAAGTATTAGAAGTATTTTAGGAAGACGCTGTAGAGCAAGCTTGATAAGTTCAGAAGAGATAGTGCAGAGGATTGTTGGCAGGTTTAACAGGCAAAGTGAGCTTGTCATTGATGGTAGGATCTGAGTGTGCATTGATGGCAATAACAACGATGACAAAGATCAGCATGATTAGCAGTGCAGTGATAATGGAAGAGGAGGAGCATCAGTGATCGTTGGACCCCATCTCGAATCCCCGATGACCGTCAGATATGAATTCAGACAAGAAGAACATGTAGAAGAGGAGGATAGATCTTAGGCGTCAGATTTGAGTGTAAGATCTGACAATCATTGGATCAGAAAGAACCTGCACGTTCATTAAAGAGAAAGAAGAGGCGAAATGTGAAATGCCGAAATATGTTGGTCTGACTCCATTTCAGAGTTTTGTAGATCGGGACTTGAAGGCTTGAGACCCTTCATCATAAGAAGGCGAAATCGCGAAGTGGAAAAATGCGAAATGGTGAAATGATCCTAGCTATTGGATCAAGGTGAGATCTAGGTCGTTAGATCCGGAAGGTGAATATGGAAGACCATGCCAGAAAGGATAGTCATGGACCATTGGATCAAGAGGATGCATGGTGAAAAATCAGAGCACCACAAAGACTCCATTTCGGAGTTTCGTAGATCAGGAAATCCAAAGGAAAGAGATTCAAACTCGTGATACGCGAGATCACGAAAATATCTTGATCGTCAGATCACCAAGGATTCTGGACCGTTGATCTAAGCTCCATCTCGGAGCTTCACCTATAGCAACTTGGAGTGACGAGAACCTCCATCATAGGAATCACGAGATGCGAATTCATGATAAGATCTGGACCGCCAATTCACCAAGAACGTGGACCATCGATCTGAGCTCCATCTCGGAGGTTTGCCTATCGTGACTTGGAGTGATGAGAACCTCCATCTAAGGAATAGCGAGATGCGAGATCACAAAAATATCTGGACCATTGATTCATCGAGATCGTGGAACATTGATCAGGGTCGTTGAAGATCATGAGTTCGAATATCCTTTTAGCGCAGCCTGTGGTCACTGTGTGTGGTCACATGGAGGAAGGACCTAGTGCAGATGAGCTTTGCCTTGAAATTTCGGGGATCGCATCTGGGAGTGTCGAGACACTAGATCATACGAATGCCGAAATACTGAAAAGGTGAATTGTCGTTGTAGCCGGTGGTCACTGCCCATGGTCACGTAGATGAGGGAGCTAGAGCAGCCAAGCTCCTTTTCAAAGCTCGTGGCATGGAGAGTCAAGATGTCTCATCACAGAATCTCCGAATTGCAAAAGTGCGAAACCGGTAAATAACGACAATACCCTTAAGAGTTAATCCAATGGTGCAGGTGAATTTGAGCATAATCGAAGGGCTAAGCTTGCTCCTCACAGTGTAACTACTAGAAACCATTGATGGTTTTTTCCAGAGGAGCTGAAGAGTCTCTAGGAATATTCCAATGGGATTAAGATAGGTCATAGGGGCGATTGACAGCTGAAAGAGGGTTGGAGTCTGTAGCTGAAACATAGAGGGTGAGCTCGACTGTAACAGAGACGAAGAAGAGTCTCAAATTCTAGAGAGAAAAAAGAATCTCGGCATAACACCCAGTGATGTTGGACGCGTGGTGGGAACCACCAGAGAAGCTGAAGAGTTGCGATGATCAGGCAGAGCACTGGAGAGTTGGAGGATATCGGCACGGTGTGAGTATGCAGAGGTATTGCGTGCATTTCATGCACAAGGTGCACAAAAGCTATAAGTACATGGTACATAGAAGAGATGCGGTTGTTGTTGTTGTTGGAGTTGTTGTGGTTGTTGTTGTTGAAGGTGATTCATGTGTGAAGAAGGAGGAGAGTGCAACAACTGAATTGAATAGAAGAGGAACTGTGCAGTGAATGGACATGGCACACAGAGCATAAAAAGAAAAAGAACAGACATCGCAAGTCATGTGTGCAGTAAGGTAGTGAGGCAGACAGAGCAACGAAGTGCAGAAGAATAGTGATGAGTCTGGTAAGCCATTGTTGAACATTATATCACTGTAATGAGTTTCTGTAGAAAAGATTTATAAAATAGGGTGGTAGGGAGGTGCTAGGGAGGACTGTTGTCCTCAGAAGTTCAATTGGGTGCTTGAACATAGGGAGTTGGTGCTTCCTTCTAGTTGGTTCTAGAGAAACCAGGGAGTTGGTGCTTCCTTCTAGTTGGTGCTAGAGAAACCAGGGAGTTGGTGCTTCCTTCTAGTGGGTGCTAGAGAAAACAAAGAGTTGGTGCTCTCAGCAAGTAGCAGCTTGCAAAATTGAGGTTGTAGACTCATTATGAGTCGATGCTCATATGTATGATAATGTAAATAATGTAACTATTACTTATCATATAAAAAAAAAGAGGTTTCTACCCTGTATGGCTTTCCTCGAGAAATATCTATCTCTGTGTTTCTCATATATGTGACTAATGCTGAATGTGCCATTGTTTATTTCCCTGCATTATTGTGATCATCATTGAGTGCCTTGTAAAGATCTTAAAAGAAGCATAATTTTTTAAGCACAGTGACAACTGATTCACCTCCCCTCTCAATTGTCCAATTCTTGAGTCGAGCGACTCTTTGAAACCTTAATGGTTTTCTTGTGTGACTAAACATAGGCCCTTTCATCTTCTTGGTGCAAGTTTAATGGCACCCGCAACCTTCCTTTTCTCTCTCCTATGAACTCAGAGTGTCAGGCGTTAGCTCCTTTTTCTGATAAGCCCCCTCTTGATGTGACCTTGGCGATGACCACGCCATTGCAGGCACGGCCACAAGCGGTTTGAAGTCAAAATACTTTTGGGCCTGCAATTCTCGTCAAGCCTCCACGTGTCCTCTTGAGGAAACCACAGTTTGGATTGTGACCCACCCTCAATATTTTAAACTCCATGCAAATATTGTCCCCACAATGCTATAGGATCGTCGATCTCACGATATTGGCGATACTATCTGAATCAACGGTTCAAATCTGCTCCTTTCAAACCTATGGACCAGATCTCCCTTCAAATATCGGGACTTCGCGTATCGGGACTTTGGGATGGCTCCCTCCTTCGAACCTACGACTCTTGATTTCCCTATTTCTCAGTTTCCAAGTTCTCCACTTGCGTCATATCGATGGTCACAACTCCTCTCACGATCTGAAGGTTCAGATCAACTCGTGAGTTCGCACATCGTGAGTTCTAACAACTCTACCATTTGACTTCCCTGAGTCATGAGTCAACAAAATGATGATCGCTTTCCACCTATATTTTCTTGATGGATGGCTAGGGTTGTTGCGACTCCCAGCTCCTTAGGTATTCACCTCCTGACTTCTTTCTAATCTTCTGATGTACGTGGATCTCTGCCACGTGTCCTCTGGATCCAATGGTCTAAAATGATTTCGCAACTTCGTGCTTCACAAGTTCTTATAATTCTTCCCTTGACTTCTCCGAGTCACGAGTCAGCAAAATGTTGATCGCTTGCCACTTGTTTTCTAATGATGGACAGTTTTGATGATTTCAGGACTTTGGACTTCGCGGAGTCCACTCTCCTATGCACTATCGAAGGGTTTAACCCTCATGCACCTTCCTCCGTATCCAACGACTGTTGGTCCACGTGCTCAGATCTAACAGCTGAGATCTGATCTTCTCTTGTGCTTACTCCTCATGTCTGTCTCTGATCTGACAACCCAGATCCTTTCTTCGCAAAGTCGAAACTTCACGACTTGGGACTTTCGGAAAGTAGCTTTCTCCACTCTCCCGACTTCCAATTTCTCGAAGTCCCCTTCCCAACAAAAGGAAATCAACGGTTCGATCTCTCCTCAGATCGACGACTCAACATATCTTCTGATATTTTGCGTGTTGAGCGACTCTCTCCCTTAACCTTCTCGCAGCTCCTCTGGATCTAACGGTCCATGGATATTGACACTTCCCCCTACAAGAATTTCCACCGCCTATTCAGGCTCTCAATGATCCTTTACCAAATAACTTGGCGTCGTCCCTTCTAAGCTTTGCTCACTCTGAAACCTCGAAGGGGTTTCTCAACCTCTGCACTCCTTGCAGGATCCTTGCACGTTGTTGTGCTATCTTTCCTGATCTTTCGAACTAACTCAGATTCTAAGGAACTCTGCCCTTTTGCATCTTTCACAAGACTTTCGATGCCCTCCTGGCACGTTTTGCGCTCAACCTCCTGATCTTTTGAACTTGAAACAAGTTCCCTTTGCTCGCGCTCCTTGCGCTTTGACTAGCTTTCAAATGGTTGTCCTTCAACACTTTGTCTGAGTATTGGCTTGATGCACTTTTTGCACAAGTCTTCCTCTTGAGTGTTCAATAACTCTATTTCTCTCTGAACTCAACACAAAGTTCTTCCTCTCCACAGTTTCCCCTCTAAGATATTCAGTAACCTTGAGGTCCCTTTTTATATTGTTATCACCCTGGTGTGCCCTCCTGACACATTCTTTCTGACTCCATAGTGTTCAGATGTGCACTCCTTGCGCTGGCTACAGAACCTCAAATGTTTTATCGTGCACTCCTTGCACAACCTAAAGAATCTAGAGAAATATAACAACTTCAACGAGGATAAAAGAAAAAAGTCTCCTACTGTAAATGAAACTTATCATACATCCACATCATTCATTCATGAAATACATAAACACACTATATGCAAGAAAAACTTCTTTTCTATTATCTTTGTGTGTCTATACAGATGTTTACAAAATTTGGACTGCAACAGAGTCCTAGTTCTCTCAAGCTCTCGTAATCTACTCTATCTCGAGTTCTTCTTCTAAGACCTCCTAATATCTCCTCAGACCTCTCTAGAAAGATCTCTCTCTCTCTCTTTACAAAAAAGGGGTCTACGAGCTTATCCTCTTCACTGCCTTAGTGCCATCATTGTCTCAGTTAAGACACCATACTCCTACTGCTCACTACATAAATGAAAAGTCCAGATCTGACTTAGTCCAAGACCTACTTACAATCAACCATTTAAGTCAATCATATCCACTACCTATACAGAGGTATGGCTTGGGTCTTACAACCTTACAACGCAAATCCCCATGGGATAAGATTTTAAATTTAAAAATGGGAGGGTCAATGCCTCTCCCTTTCTCTATTGCGTGTCTATGCATTGTCTTGCTGACGCATTTGCTAACGTGAAGGGAGGCTCCTGCATCAAAAAGTGATTGGAACTAAGTGCCAAACTCAAACCAATCTCCTTGAGTTAGATGAAGAAGGTTCCATTTGGTTGCAGCCACAAGCAGTCTTGGACCAGAGAGAGCGTTGTCTCTGTTAGTGCACCATCAAGGAAGTATTAGTTCAGTGGAAAGATATAACTCCAGAAGATGTCACATGGGAGCCGACCACCATTTTGTAACAATTTCCTCATTTCAAGCCTTGAGGGAAAGACTATTCTTCAAGGGGGAGGGCATGTTAGGGATCTAATCTCCCTAAATCCTCACATAGGTAGAATAATATTTTTTCCATGTAATAAAGGCCAACATTAGTTAATAAGGCCTATTTAATAAATGGGAACAAATCAATGTAAGAAGACCTAATAAAAGCTTCTGCTTCTAGGAAGATCTTCCTTTGAAATGTTCTTTAAAAGATAGAATTAATATAAATAAGAGAAGGAGGCATGAGAAAGCCTTGTCTTGAGAATTATTGTAATAGAATGTTGCTTGGAGGTTGCTCCCTTGAAAAGGCAAGTGAACATTTCTTTCTAACAATAAAGGTATCATTTTTTGTTGTGATTCTCTACATTTTATTGTTCCGTTGGTAATTTTCGAAGTATTTCTATTTTCTTCTTAATATAATAAATCTAGTAGCTAACACTATGTTTTCAAATATTAGCATCTGTTTGCTATCTTTTGTTTGATAATTTTAGTTTCATTGTTTATTCCACTCCAAGAAAGTTCATAGAAACTGTTGTCCCTAATGGATTTCAGGGAGGGAACCCATTACACTCGAAAATGACAACAATTGTGAGTGTACTCGGTAGGTGAAATCAGATTTTATTAACATACTAGACACCTTTGTATTTTGTAAACTTGTGTGAAGGTATAGGCATGATGGTTGTAACTTGCATATCTTGGATCTCATTACCATTATGGTTGTATTTCAAACTTATACTTCATTAATGATGGAAGTTCCCTCCATTATCATAATAAATATGTGGAGAGCAAGATCCGTTATATGCGCGGAAAATGATAAGGAAAGGATGGTATGTACAACCATGTGTAGGTCTATTTACACTGAAAATAGATGGTGCTCGTGGAAGGTTGATGTCTTAGCCATGTTTTCTATTCTAAACTAGTGGTTTGGGATTGTTATGGCATCGTATACTTTACTTAACTGCGTAAGTAATTTGAAAGAACAGCTTGATGTTCCACTCAAATAAAATAATATTTTAATTGTAATGTGATTATTTAATGTTTTAAGTTTTAGTTTTTTTTTTTTTTTTGGATATTATTTGTTTAATTTTGTTTGAAATTGTTGGATGTTTACATATTTTAATGGTTAAATTTGTATAATGAAATATTCAAAGGGTTTTTTTTAGAAAGTTGAGTTTATTTATATATTTAAGAAACATAAAATTACAATTTCATTTAAATTTGAAATTTAAGTGACTAAATTCTAATAAAAATACCAAAACTTAAAAAGTTTAAACAATACTTTTATACTTATAATAGTAAATAAGTATATGACAAATTTAGGTGACCAAATTCCAATAAAAATATCAAAACTTAAAACGTTTAAACGATTCTTTTAGTAAATGATTATATGACGAAATAGGCCCAGTAGAATGCCGTGCCGTATGGGACTAGCAGCATAGGTCAAGAACGAGAGCCAAGGGCACTCTTATTCGTCGTGAACAGATAAACTTTCAACAGTTTCTTTGAACAGTCAAGAACGAGAGCCAAGGGCACTCTTATTCCCCGGCTTTTAAAGTCTTTTGGTGTATGTCGCTTCAAGGTTGGAAAGCCGCCATGCCAGTCAGAGTCTGCGTGGTGCTCAGTTTTTTTCCAAATTTTGAGTTGGAATTCGTCTCCAACCGACGATTGAGAATAGTCGTGGGTATATATATTCAACACCTTTTTTCTTTTTTTAAATCATCAATTCGCCATTCACGGGTGTATATTTAACACCAATCTCCCCAACATATTTATCAATCCAAACATTCACGGCTTTATATTCTATTCAAAATATTGTTTTTTAATTGGGTTGTTTAATCGTTTTTTTTGAAATTTTAATCAAAACTTTTTATAATTATATTTTTGAATGAAAAAATGAATTTAACCTATTGAAAAACTTCTAAACCACTTAGATTATATAAATTTAATCATTTACAATATCTTTGAATTTCAAATAAATATCCCATAAAAAAAAATGGCCACTGCTTTTCCATTCACTAATAAATTCACATTTCTGAAATAAATGTCAAAAGCTGCCAGCGAAAATTGATTAGTCATCGGGAATGCTTTGACTGTATTTAGTAAGAGAAGAAAAAGCGCTCCCAAAACAACTCAGCCCTAACAACTCCATTAAAGTTGTAAAAAGTTTTGAAAGCTCTTTACAATAAAGTTTGCTTACCGTTTTTCTATGTAGTTTTATTAGAACTCTTTTCAAAGGTATTATTTATGAGTATAAAAAAGTATTTAAAATTTAAAAAAATAATAATTTCGAAATTACATCATACTTAATTGAAATTAAAGTTATGGTTGAGTTTATTTAGTGATTTAACATATTTTTTTGGGATTTGAATTTGTGATTTTTAAGGAGAAAACACATACTCTTAACCATTAAGTCCACTTAAAAGTTAAATATTTTTTTGTCAAAAATTTATCCCACCTAAAATTTGAAATTCACATAAGGAGTTTTAAAACTCATATGTATTTTAAAACTTATATGTGATATAACATATACCATATATGCATTTTTTCACTCACATTAGCAATGTGTTCTACAATTTTATGATAATGTTATGTTAAATAACCTTACATTAAAAAAAATTAAAGTAGACTCAATTGAAGAAAATAATAATAATAAAAATAAAATCTACTCAATTAAAAAAAATTAAATGTACCATTACACATTACATCAAAAACTTGATAGATCCAAATTTAAAATAAATTTATGGTGATATAAAAACATATATCATGTAAACCCATAATGTTAATTGTAAATTAATAATATAAAAAAAATCAATAATAAAGATAACAAAAATCATTTTTAATATTATGTAGAAAAATTCATCAATACCTCGTCGGTGTTTGCTAAAACTACTATACCAACTATGCTCTTGAGAATAACAAAGTATTCATAACTTAATGTTACAAATGACTTTGGAGAATAAATTCAATGTTAAGAAATAAACTTGATCTATAGTGTTGGATCACAACAACAACTTCAATATCAATCGCGAGTTACATGGTATGCTTGCAAACAGATTTAGGATTAGTGTGAAAATTATTCATGTGAAAAGAGAAAAAATAATACTTTCAATGAAATTAAAATCGACAAATTCTAATTGTATAGATTAATTAAGAACTCTTATGACAAATTATATCACGTGATTGAAAAATTGTTACCATGAACATTTAAATATATAAATGCCTTCAAATAAAATTGTACGTGAGTAAATATATAAATGCCTTCAAATAAATTATATATTAGATGTGTTCTGAGTGTAAGTTTCCGTCACCTTCACATCATTCCTTGCAAATATGTCCACTTCAAAAACAATAGGACATAATTCCTTGCAAATTTGCCCACTTCAAAAACAATAGGTCATAAATACCAAATATGCGAGCAGCCAATATCGATCAATTTCAGGTATCAAATCAATGTTTTTATATTATTGATGAATATAATTTGATAGATTTGTACGCACATTTGCCATAGATCTGCCATGATCGAATACCTCATGACACTGTAGATCAATGTATTTTTATATTAAATAACAAGAAGGGTTGCAAAGGCAACAAGTCCCTGCCAAGGTTGCCGAGTTCTTGCCAAGAGGAGACCACCTCGATTCCCGTGTCTTTAGCCAATATGTTGATCAATTCGCTCTTGGTATTCAAGATTCTAAAACTCAAACGATTTATATGTTGGAGGTGGTCTCATTGCATTTATGTGTCTTTAATTTCCATGTAAATCTCATGTTCTAAATGTGTTATGTAAATTTCATGTGTTCTAAATGTGACCTTGAAGTTGGAGGAGGCAGAACATCCACCAGTGTTAAGAAGGTATGAGCTTACTATGATCGTGATAAGCATCCTCTTCTTGTTCAATTTTAGCATCATTGATAAAATGATATGAATGTGATCGTTAAGAACATCACCAAATGGATATTAATGAGTTGTAATGTATATCATAGTGCACATAAGGAATATCTGTAAATTTATATAATCTATCGTGTATTTAAAGTAGCACCTTTATGCACTTGAATCCACATGGAAGACGTTAATAACAATGGGATGTGAGATTATTTTGAGCATGATGACGAGTGCAAGTGGTTTGCTACTTCCATTAAATTTTTCCAAAAAGTCTCATCGAAGTTTGGAGCATCTCAATTATACGATATAGGTGTTGTAGTCTTACAATTATATGATATATGTGTTATAGTCTGACCAAGTTCAAACGTCAACATGGTGACCTAACCCTAACAGGTAACACGTATGGGATTTTGAGCATTGCATCAGCTTCCACTTGGTGTGTGTGCTTTCTACCATCCATCACAGTCACCTAGGTTCGATGCCCACCGGGGATAAACCAAACTCCATTGCATTCACCCATATGTGATGCATGTAATATTGGACAGGGTCGCCTAGTTATTGCTTAAGCTTGGATAGGATGTTGGTCACCTGGTTATTACATACGGTGATAATGCAACCTTGAACTTTAGACACCATAAAGAGAAGATGCTTGCTTAATCCTCAATAGGATGTCGATCGCTTGGTTATTGCATACGGTGATAGTACAACTATTAGGATCCTAACCCGCACATAGGTAGAACATTATATTTGGATGTAATAAAGGCCAATATTAATAAGGCCTTTCAATAAAATAGAATAAGGTAGATGTAAGAAGACCTAATAGAAGGTTTCGCTTCTAGAAGGATCTTCCTCTAGATGCTTCCTTTTAGTATAAATAGGAGTCGAGGGTATGAGAACCCTAACTTGGATATTATTGTAATAGAGCTCTGCTCAACTGGAGGTTTCCCCCTCGAAGAGGCCCTTGAACATTGCTTTCAGATTTAAAGTGTTATTTCTGTTATTATTCTCTTATCATTTCAGTGCTATTGTGGTGAATGTTCTGATTATATTGTTGTTATTATGCCATTCTAGCATTTTATTTTTGTTCCGCATACATTTTATATCTTGTATATTACAAGTGATATCGGAGCACTTTCCTCGGTAGAAAGTGTGGGTTAATTTATTTTTTAGGGTAGAGACGTATTTTGATGTCTTTAAGCCACAAAGATATGTCGTTACGTGCATAAAACCGCGGTTGAGGGATTCATACACGCAGGAAATACAAGTGGTACTTAAGCACACATCTATTGGCCACCCTTGTAACCTTTGTTGGTACCCCTTCGAGTGGTAGCGCATCAGACAACACTTGTGTACGGATCGACCTAGATTACCTGAAGCCCTCTTTAGATAAACCGATCAACCGCCTGATTGCTATAGTGTCACCGAGAACAACACCTAGGAAGATACTCTCTAGTACCTGGGTAGTCAGGTAGTATGGATAAGGGTACGATCTATCCTCCTTAGTTAGTGCCCTGAGATATTGGGCCGAGCACTATTGTTGGACCCCACACGTATATCGGAGAGTTATAGCATAGGGAAAACCCTTGTCTGTAGAACCCTTGAATACCTAACCCTTGGGGACAGAAACATAAACAAATTAAAACAGACAAGATCTTTTTCCACGCAACTGTGTTCGGGTTGCCAAGTAAATACACATTTCTTTCTGGTTAAGCGTTTGGGCATTTTCTCTCTACAGTATTCTTCAGACCAGAGTATAACTCCGCAAGTGTAAAAAAAAGACTTTGGAATTTTTTTCACCATTATTTTAGACCTGTTCCATTGGATTCATCTCTTCGCCCTTATCACATTCATCCATATCATTTTTCGGCAAAATTTTTGACCCCGCCCGCTCCTTTTCAGTTCCCCCATCCTCATGGGCCATACCTGTAGCCAAGACTTAGAAGCTCGCTTCAACATCTTGCAATATGGTCTCATCGAAACCCAACAAGAAGTGAAACAACTCAGTGCCAATGTTGCAACCATCAATACCACCATGCAGTCCTCAATGGAGGAAATCAAACAAGACCTCACCACCCAACTTGAATCAGTCTTTTCAACACTCTGTACCAAACTGCATATCCCTACATATAACCCTTCATCTTCCTCACCTCCACATCTTGAAGGTGACCATTCCTCTCATTCCAATAACTCTCAGAACCATCACTTTCAACGTGACCTCAGCCTGCCGCGGGTAGATGTGACCAAATTTGATGGCTCGGACCCCACTGGTTGGGTAACCCAAATGGAACATTATTTCTCTTTATACGACATTACAGATGACTTGGCCAAACTCCAGTATGGTTTTCTCCTTATAGATCAAGAACGGTGGAAATGGTGGCAATGGAGAAAAACCTCTCGTCAAGGGTATATTGCTTGGACACACTTTGTGGCAAAGCTTTATGAATGCTTTGACACTCACACCAACCATTTGGGTCGTTTGACAAAGTTGAAACAATTAGGAATAGTGGAAGACTTTATAACTGCATTTGAGCACCTATCTTTTAGAATAGAGGGCATGTATGATGCCTTTTTCCGAGAGTGTTTTATCGGTGGCCTCAAGGATGAGATTTGGGCCCATGTATCTTCTCAAAACCAAAAACCCTCCTTTATCCCTCACCCTAAACCAGTAAATCCCACTACTCCCTCTGCTCCACTAAAAATCCAAAAATTAACTAGGGATGAAATGGTTGAACGCCAACTCAAAGGCCTTTGTTATAACTGTGATGACAAATATTTCTCGGGCCACAAGTGTAAAGAACAAAAGATTTTTATGGCCATCTCCAAGGATATTTCAGAAGTGGATGTAGAAACTCNCCTGAATCCACTAACATAACCCCTCCCTCAGACCCTCCCAAAGTAGAACCAGTCATTTCCCTCAATGCTCTCACTGGCTTCTCCGCTCCCCAAACCCTTAAGCTAATCAGTTACATCAAGCATCGGAAGGTCATTATTCTGGTTGATAGTGGTAGTACCCATAATTTTATTCATCGTCGCATTGCCCAAGAAACTCATTGCTACATCCATGCCGTCAATAATTTCCAAATCATGATTGCCAATGGTGGTTCCATGAAATGTGGAGGGCATTGTGAAACTGTGCATCTCCAAATTGGTGACTACCACCTGAAATACCATATGTTTTCTATCGACATGGGAGGTTGTGACATTGTGTTGGGTGCAAACTGGATAAAGACATTGGGTCCCATTCTCATGGATTTTAAAGACTTAACCATGCAATTCGACCAGGAGGGCCACCAATATAAGTTTCAAGGCATCACTGCCGATTCACCTGAGATCATTAGTTCCCATTGCATGGAAAAGCTGCTCAAAAAAGGCCATTCTGGTGTTATCGCTCTACTCCATGCCATACAAGCAACAGAGACACCCTCAGTCTCGCAAGACCTCCAAGACATCATTTCTAAACATCAATTGGTATTTTCCACTCCCTAAGGACTCCCTCCTCGTGGTGTTCATCATCATTCCATTCCCCTTGTACTCGAAATCCTTCCTCCCAATATCCATCCATATCGTCACCCCTTTTCCCAAAAAAATGAAATTGAGAAAATGGTCCAGGAAATCCTTAATGCGGGCGTTATCCTCCCTAGTACGAGCCCCTACTCTTCTCCTATGGTCATGGTCTTGAAGAAAGAAGGTTCTTGGCGAATGTATCCTGACTTCTGTGCCCTCAACAAACTTACCATCAAAGACAAATTCCCCATTCCTGTCATTGATGACCTCCTGGATGAATTGAGTGGCGCCCAATTCTTCAATAAACTATATCTTCATTCGGGCTACCACCAGATACGTATGAAAGAGGAAGACATTCCCAATACTGCCTTTAGAACTCATGAGGGCCACTATGATTTTTTGGTCATGCCCTTTGGCTTGTGTAATCCCCCCTCCACCTTCCAAAGCCTCATGAATCATGTCGTCCACCTTTGGATTTGATGGTTGTTGGCTGTGAATTCTTGCCGCATAGGCGATGGGGTTGGGTGCAATCTGGAATTTGAGTCGATGGATTTTCCTTCTCGTCTCTGATGACGTGCCTATGGATTTTCCTTCTTCAATAACCTCTTCTGGTGAAGATTCTCACTCTAGTACGGAATGCTCATGGCATCAAACATCTCCTTAGCCAATTTCTTCTCTGTGATGTGAGGGGTTAGATGGTCCTTCACCAAATCTAAAACAATTTGCTTCGCCTTGGATGCCTTCTTATGGTTGGCCAAGTTTGTGCAATCAATAGAAGCTATAGGAGTCGCTTTAACAAAGACCCATAGAACAACCTTTTCCAATAGCATTTGTAGTCTGCACTTCCAAGGTGTAAAGTTGAAAGCACCTCCTCACATATCACATTGTCCAAGACCGAGAGTAGTCATTACTGCAACTACTGGAACACAACTATACCAAACAAACAGCTAGAAAACAAAGAAGATCAACACCCTGTCACAAGCATAGATTGTCTCTGTCAAGGACACAACAACACTCCAATCACAAGAAAACTTAGGCTGTCACACCCTATAACCCATCACACATCTAGATCTCTTCAATCACTAAAGACACTTGAGCATCATACCTACCGTAAGCCTCTGACAGCTACTTCTCACAAAGAACTGACGTCCTGGAAGATTTCAGGGAACATACTCTGATACAATGTTAATTTTAGATCATGGTAACCAGATTTTGCATTCGAAATTAACCTAAACACTAGGTAGCTAAAAACTGAAAACCTCCAAAAAAACGAGCAACTTATGAATAAGGTAATATAGAAACACATACTGTCGGAAATACAAATAGTGCAAACAAAAAACTCAATGCTCAACACAACATCCATCTTCTATTGAAAACTGAAAGAAGAATTACATCGCTATAGCTCAAAACACAAATAAGCTAACCAACACAATGGTCCGCCCAACATCTCCTATATAGACTAGGAGAAAC
>ML807219.1:72883-102789 GCA_009831015.1 Picea engelmannii
GCAGGACTGCTGAGAGGGGATATGCTAAAAAAGAGACCACGATGGCTGGAGAAAGGCAGTGGAAGGCACCTAGAATGGTGGTGTTAACTTCCACCGAACACAATATCGTATTTGGACTTCACTGGCCTGGAGAACCAAGAGCGGCTCGCAGGCTGGTAGGTAGATGGATCCTCAGGAATTAATGAGGGATGGGGGGGTGAACTGCCCATCCGTCGAGCCGTCAGGCTTGACCAATGCGAGGGAAATTGTGCCACACTCAACCTCACAAGAGGATAAGGCGTGAGGGAGAAGCGATTGGGGAAGACACGAGGGGAGGAGGAGAAATACTGAGATATGCAGAGTGAGTGATAGTAGAGAATGGGGAGAGTAACCCTCATTGTCGGTCACTGGAAAACCGAGACACAGTCTCCCAGCATCGTGGTCTCAACTTGGGGGTGGTTAGTGGTAAATCCTATCGGAATCGTTGAGCCTACGGTTGGGTGGAAACGAGCACCCCTCTCAGCAGTTGCACTCACTTCTGGTGTTATTTTTGATAAGTGTCTTACATCTTGCATCTTGAAATTCATATGATAACATATATGCTCATAAACTGTGAAATTGTGAATGATTACAGTATAAGACTGTATGTGCAGTGTTTTGATAAGAAATGGTAGATGTATACTTGTAACAGAAAAACCACGCATGGATTATGTTGATGGATAAAATTATTTATGCGTAAGTTGAACCAAGTTAGACTTCCAGTCCATTCTTGGGAATTTGTTTCCCCTTATCTGTCTCTAGGAATGCCCCGGGATAGATCTCTCCACAGAGATACCCTTCTTGGAAAAGTTTACCAAGAACCTGGAAAAAGGACTTGAATGCGCAAGTCTTAGCAACCTTGTACGAGGAAGAATGATCCTCTTGAAATCCCTAAGTAGTAGCATAGGGATAAGTATCGATCGATGGAAGAGAACCCATCGGAAGATCTGCGGTCATTCACAACTTTTATATTGGCAGAAGAAACAAGGGCGTTACATGCCTTACCCCTTTTCTTTTATCTTCGTGAGTAGCAAGGAAATCAGGACCATAGATCCCCGAGGTCTGTGGGAGTATCTGGACCATTGGTTTTTCCACGTCCAGAGAGTAGTGGGAGAGTGCACGACATGGGACATATCTGAGCCATCAGATCTTAGCTAGAAAACCTGATAGCCATTGGATCTATTAGGAGATGCATGAGGATTAAGCCCTTGTGAACAAGGGTGAAAGTCCCGAGAGAGGAGTCGGTATCGGGGATTCGAAGTTCAGGATTCTGGGAGTCTTGATGACAAGAGATCGGGACAGTCCATGGTGAAAGTCCCAATATAGATATGAACCATCCATTCATGAAGGACACGTGGCGGAGATCGAGAGTCCATTGGTATTTCGGATACTGGGGATTCGAGTTGACAGAGGATTTGTGTCACTGGGGGTCGCAAGTTGCGAAATCGCGAAACAACAAGAACCATCCATTTGAGGGAGGATATGCGGCAGTAATCCAGGATCTCGGGAGAATATTGAAATAAAGAGCCCATTGGGATTTCACAAATCGGGAGTTCGAGAGTCCCATTGAAAAGAGGTCGGGCTCTCGTGATTGATAAGTCCCGAAACTTCGACTGGTAAACTCCCAAAATGTTAGCATATGTTTAAGTCTCGATTAACGGATGAGATCCTCTCGGAAGATCCAAGGTTTGTAACAACCATTGGAGGTGGGGAAGGAACGTGGATGATAGCTCCTCGACCCCTCTCCACCTTTGCAAGCAATGCACGAACATGATCCCTTCGGAGGATCCCAGGGTCTTTAATGACCATTAGATTTGAGGAAGAGACGTAGGCATTAATGCCACAACCCCTTTTACCCTTGCAAGAGATGAAGGAATCGGGACTATAGACCCCATGGTCCATGGAAGTACCTGGACTGTCCATCTATAGAGCACACGTGGTTTTTGGTAAGTGCTTTGGTGTTTCGGCACCCGGGAAACAAAAGGGCAAGAACCCTTGTCTTCACGAGTCGTGAAATCCCGATCACCGAAACCCTAAAATAGCGTGAGGTGTGAATGAGATTAAGGAAAGATGGGATTTGATCGTGACCATTGATAATCCCAAAAAGATCACGACCATTGATCTTGGTTGAAGGTCACTGCCATCCATCAAAGGGACACATGGCTGTCGGTCGACGTTTCGGTGTTTTGGCATCCGGGAAACCAAAGGGCAAGAAACCTTGCCTTCACAAATCGTGAAATCCTGATACCTGAAATCCCGACATGCTTGGTAATAGAAAAGAGAAGTCCCGAAGGGATCTCGACCGTCCATCAAAGGAGACATGCAGTGAGCGGTCAAAGTTCAGGGAAAAGTCTCGAAATCCCATGGACCATTGGATCCACACTCTTCAGAGCCGTCGATCTCTTACATGAATTCCCATAATGGAATTCGGGGATTTGAATGAAAAATAGTCTTGGAGTCATTGTATTTCGAACTCCCAAATACCGAAACTTTCCATTCGCTAGCCCTGTCGGGGTTCGACGTTTCGTTGTTTTGAGCTTCAGGGTTTGCAGAGTCAAAAGACTCGACGTTCCGGTAGCACTGAATTGCGAAGTGCGAAGAGATGCCATACTAGTTCGGCCCGTAGTCGTGATCCATGACCACATAGAGGTGAAAATATGAGGAACTAGAGGATGCTAGGCCACCCATGAGTAATTCGGGGATTTTGATCCTCGAGAAATTGATGAAAATTTTGATTTTCGTAGTGGGTGCGTTACAACTCCTTCTGCTGATACTATGTGGCCCAGTAATTTCCCCTCCTTCATGGCGAACAAGGATTTTTTTGGGATTCGATGAAATGCCAAAACTCTTGCATTTTAGGAAAACCATCCTGAGGTGACAACACTGTTCTTTATCAGATTTTGAAAAGACGGTTATATCATCCAGATAGATGACCAAAAACTTATCCTTTTCCCCAATGAAAGCTATGTCCATGGCACGTTGAAATGTTGCCCCTGCATTCATCAATCCAAAAGGAATTTTAGCATACATGAAGGTGCCCCATGGAGTGGTAAATGTCGTCTTTTTCCTGTCCTCAGGCAGAATAGAGATTTGATTGTAGCCAGAAAATCCATCGATCATGGAAATCCTGGATGCTCCTGTTACCCTCTGCAATATATGTTCCATTTTTGGTAAGGGGTAATTGTCCTTTCGTGAGCTCATATTTAGGTTTCTAAAATATACACAGAGTCTGATTTCTCCATTCTTCTTCCTTACTGGGACCAAGTTGGCCACCCACTCTGAATATCTCAGTGGCACGATGATTTGGGCCTGTAGCAACTTCTTCACTTCCCTCTCCATGATAGGTAGTAGCATAGGATTTATCTGTCTTATCTTCTGCCTAAATGGATTTACCTCCTTTTTCAACGAGATTTTATGCTCAATGACAGAAGTGTCATAAGTTTTGAGATCTTCATAGGTCCAGGAAAAAACATCAGCAAACTCCCTCAACAGTTCAGCATATTCATCCCTCTGCTCCTTTGTCAGACTTCTGGACAATTTGACAAACTTGGGTTCATTCTCAGTGCCAATGTTGCACTGAGTTGTATAAGCGTCATCCTCTAAGATTTCCCCTTTTAATGCTACATCATTTCTATCAAAAATTATTTCCAAAGGAACCAATCCCCTTGGAATATGATTGTTGGGCAGCTGCACAATGTTACACTCTGCAATCTTATTCATAAAATTACCCCCATCAAGATTTTTTCAGAGATAGAGTCTTGGTCAATATGCATCTCTGAAAATTATTCGATGGTCTCCAAGAATCTTTTGATCTCAAGATCATCCTCGAACACCTTCCAATGTTTGACATTGTCAGGTATGGAGGGCCTGTATGTTACCTCCACATCGTATCTGAATTTGGGTGGCAAGGGCACTTTGAAATTGCTTGCCGATGTAGCCAAAGAATCTGCCACGGTGTTCTTCTCTCTTGGGATGAAAGAAATGTTAAATGCTGAGAAGAAATTGTCAATTAAGTCCCATACCTCATTTCCGTAACTCCTGAGTCGAGGATGCTTAGCCTGATAAGCGTTTCTTATCTATTGGACTACCAATTATGCATCTCCGAACACTGCTACCTCCTGAATTCTCATTTCCTTTGCAGCTCTTAATCCTAGAACAAGATCTTCATATTCTGCCACATTGTTGGTAGCTTCAAATTCTAGCTTGTATGACAGAGATATGGTTTCCTGAGCAGGTGACACAAAAAATACCCCATCACCAGTGCCTTCCCTGGAAAAGGCTCCATCAAAAAACATTTTCCAGACGGGGGTGATGGAGGGAGGAAATTCATGAGAAGTGGTGGGCTTCTTTCTGAGTTTTAGAAGAATCTCAGGAGCATTAGTGAGTTGTATTAAACTGGAACCTAAATCAGTGTCGAGGGAAAAAATGGGATGGTTGGTAGGATTGGCTTCATCATTGATTATATAGGCCAGCTGGGCTTCTCTGTATAGTCTCCTATGCTCCCCTCCAAATACTGGAATAGTAGCATAGGTTAGGTCCATCTTTTTATCCAAGATCTTGATAACAACATATCGAACTTGGGGGGACATCAGCCACTACAACATCCATGACCACACTTTTCATGGGCAATTTAAACAAGGTCACGACCAGGTCTTTAATGACTCCTAGACATTGGACTTTCCTAGAGTCAAAGGAATAGAGGTCATGATAGGCTCTGGTGACTTCTAGTCCTAATTATTTCATGACAGTTTTGGGCATGAGGTTGTGGGAAGCCCCTGAATCCATCAAACAATTGTGCAATGCCTTGTCATGTATATTCAAGGATGTGTAGAAGGGAGGGGATGAATCATTCTTGTCTTCTACCATAGGACCTAGAATAACTACAGGCTTTTCATCTTGCAAATTGATGGAGTCTGTGGGAAGGAACGAGGCTTCAGACTGTAATAGCTCATAGAAGTGTTTCTTGAACTCTTCCTGTTTAATCAATTCGGTGAGGGGCACAGGGATTCTAATTTTTTGAATTTCATGCCCAAAGTTGAAAGAAGAAGTAAGCTTTTGGATTTCCCTCACTTCAGGAACATGACTTTGGACCATTGGAGGGAGGGGTTGGGCCTTCCTACCTTTGTTGTTGTCTGCTACTTCACTAGCAGGTTTCTCTATTCTAGGGAACTATTCAAGAACATCAGGTGTTGCTATCTTTTTCTTGGACCTCAGGTTATACTTGCCTTGGCTGCTACTAGCCTTGTATCCCTTGCTAAGTTCATTTAGTTAATTGTCCATGAGAGATTCCTCATATGCTGATTGAGTGAGATGAGGAAAATGAGGAGCATCTCTGAAGCAGTGGATTTCAGGATCAAGCCCATATGTTTCCCCTTCTTTCTCATTGGCCACAAAATTATTTTGAAAAGGGGGCTGAATTTTCTGGTCTTCCCTATCTCTTCCCCTCTGGTCTCTTTGCATAATCGGGGGAGCAATATTGTTTGGCCTCTTGAAACCTCCTTTGTTTTCAGGATTTTGAGGACCTTTGTATGCTTGCCTCCCCTCCATATTCATTCTCTCCATCTCTGCAGACAAAGACTTCACCATCTTGGTCATTTCATCCACTTGAGGGTGAGGCACCGAGGGGCCAGAAGTTGAGGCTTCAGATCTTCCCTTTCTCATGTCTGCATCAGTCTTGTTTCTCAACCTATCAACTGCTAATACGTTAGATTCCACCTCTATGGCCGCATCTTGCATCTGAGCTAGGGAGGTAGCTCTTCTTTCTCTCAATAGAAGACAAAAGTCAGGGTCGAATGCACTAGCATAAGAAATTTTGGCAGAGGCTTATGAGGGATTTATCTCAGCAGGAATCTTATTATACATCTTATTGAATATTTTGGAGAAGTCAGAGATAGACTCTCCTTCCATCTTCTTCAAAGACCCGAACTCTGTCATGTAATACATGAAATCCTTCCTATCTCTCCACTGCCTCAGGAAAGCACCATCTAGGGCTTCAATTCCAGCAATAGATCCGGGGACCAATCCCCTAAACCATTTCCTCACCTCACCATCCAAGCTCTGGACGAAGACTCTCATCCAGACATATTCATTTTCAATGTTCAGGTTGTCTGCATAACTGTAGAAAGTAGCCAGGTGCTCTTCCGTAGTTATGTCCCCTTCGTCAGTGAACCTGGGCATATACTTCAGGTAATCTCCAACAAGGAGAGGATTCATAGGATGGGGTAGGATTAAGAGAGAATATCTGGCACCGAGTATGGCATCCATTCTATTTTGAGGGGGATTGGCACTAGCCATAGGAATAACAGGTGTGGGGGAACTGGGTGGCGACGGGGTTTGAAGTGGAAAGACAGGAGCTGAGACTACAGAGTGGGAGGGGGACTGTAGCAAATTCGGAGAACAGGCGTGTGGGATCAAAGGCACAAAAACCTCCCTTCCCTCAACAGTAGTAATAAAAGGAGGAGGAGGGGTGATAAAACCCGGGGTAGGAGAATATTCAGGGGCAATGGGTCTAAACCAGGGTACCACCTCAGGAGAGAAAGGGGTGGCAAGAGTTTCTCCTACTAATTCGAGACCAGGAGGAGAAAACCCAATAGGAACACTCCCGAAATTTAGACTACGGGAAACTCCGATGGAAGGTAATAAAACAAGATGAAATGAAGGGGCTAGAGTTTCTACAAAATCATGAAAACTATCAGAAATACCTGGTTTAGTAGTAGAAGCATTGTCTCCATAGTACTTTCCCTTTCTGATAATCTTCTCTAGGTCAGCTTCAGGTGGTGCTAACGACAACTGTGGATTATACCTTGTGTGTCTGCCTCTAGAATCCATGGATGAAACAATGGAGTTGTTTATGGGTTCGCATCAGTGGAATTTCCTAGCGAAGTCGCGTCAGTGGAGTCGCCAGGTGCACAGTAGAAATCTCAATAGTTTTGATATCTGATGCACCTTCAGAATCAGTTGATTGTTGTCGTTCAATCCCGGGGAAAATATTCAACTTCGTCCCTGACAATGATGCCAGAAATGTTTGCGTCAGAAGTCACTCCTGGATTGCAACAGGAGCAGAGCCCAACGCCCATCAGTTTTATGTCACGATAATTTTAATGGATGATCAAATGGTTAGAGAACCAGGACGGAATCACTCTAACTCAGGGACCAGGTCTGGTATGTAAAGAACAAAGGAGGTATTGATCTAACTTCAGTCAGTGGGTTGATTGTAAGATGAGCAGGTGGAAGACTTGGTGAGAGGAGTGAGAAAAACTACCTCGGGAAACAGGCATTTCGATAGTTTGTAGAAGAAAAACTCTAAATGAAAGATCTTCTTGGTTCAGAGTTTCGGGGAACTGAAAGGGTGACTTGAGTGGATCCTCCAATTCCAATTCATTCAGCGTTGAGAAAATCGCAAGACTGATTAGAGATAATGCAACTGTTATAGAGATCCAACCTACATCATCCTATAACAGCTGCAACTCGACTGGATCTTCCAATTCCGAGCTATTCTAACACAGTGAAAACAAAGACATGAAAGAAATTGACATTCATAAGGCAAGAAGTCTCAAGAGTCGATGCATAACCAGAATAACCAGTGCTTCATTAAATATTTTACAATCGAGAGCCTTGCTCAACCATCGATACCTTCAAAAATACAGAAAAAATGAGTACATATACTCAAAAAAATTTGTCCAATAGAGGCGTTCTCGGACCTCCAAGGCATGGCATCCCTTCAGTCAAATTCAGACGGAAATCTTTCATCAGACGTCACCTTAATTTTGCATGGCCTTTATAGGGGAGGTAGCTAAAACATTAAAGTTACCTATCGTGTGCAGGTTCTTTGGTCGGACGAGAACATCAGATCGGTATGGGCTTTTCAGATCAATCTTCACACCGAACGGTCTTGGGCAGACCACCTGCCAGAACCTCCATGCCTCACATTTAATGAGTGAGCCAAGATTTCAACTACCTCCATCCACCTTCATTCATTTTAGCGAGGACCGAGATTGAGGTCGAGTTGAACTGGTCCCTGGAGAACGTAGTGATCCCTTTTGTAGCTAAACGTGACGCTTCGGCCCTTTGCCCAATTATTTCTATCACCCCCAAGTGACCACAGGATGATTTCTCTAGGACTCCCATACCTTCCATTTATGGCTCGAGCTGAGGTTTCATATACCTACTCAATTTTCATTAACTTCTTCCTCAGGGAGTGGCCGAGATGATATGCTCAGGAGCTTCGGCACTTCGCGTCTCGTGGATGGGAAGGAGCTAGTCCTTACTCTTCAAAGTTGCAATGCATGAAGAGGCGATAGAGCCTAATCGTGCACCATGTGTCCATGCGATATGGACGACCGAGATCACTTTCAGTGATAGTGTGGGCCTGAGTCATGAATTCTTTCAGTGCTTCACATCTCGCAGCTGTGAGGAGGCTGCTCCTGGTGCTTCGAAGTTATGAAAGGCGAGGAGGTGATGGAGCCTAATTGCACACCACGGGTCCCTCTCTGATGGATGGTCCTTATCATCTCGACAAGAATGTGGGCCCGGGTCCTGGATGCCTTTGGCACTTCGCGTCTTGCGGCTGGGAGGAGGCTGGTCCTCGTTCTTCAAAGTCATGAAGGGTGAAGTGGCTATATAGCTCGACCGTGTGCCACTTACTCCTCCGAGATGGATGGCTGAGATATTTTAGTGATATATAAAAGCTATCCATTACACTAATCCTGGCGCAACTCTTCTAACCACGATTACCCGCTGATTGTCGATCTTCTCTATCAATCGATCCTCGTCGTTGAATCCCCGATCGCTCATCTGCTAACACTTAAGTTCAAAATGGACGTCCTCTGTGTGTTGCGCTTGGCGCTCATGCCTGCAAATGAATAAAATGCATTTGGTGGGTTCTTTAAGCCCCATTTCTTTGCGTTTACGCCACGGGCTCGAATCTTGGAGAGAAAACACCCCCTTTGCAAGAATTTGTGCTAACAGGGTAGACATCAGTGTCTCCTCCATTTCTTCCTCTTTGATAGTTTCTGTTGGCTGTCTTTCTTCTTCTGCTGCACTTTAATCATGTGCATTGGCCTCTAATTGGTTGTTTGGTAGGAGTATCTCAATCCCTCCAATAATCAAAATGCTCCTTTGATCCTCCTCTTTAATGGTAAAAGTATTTAACTTCTCATCATCTTCATTCACATTGTCTGCAAACCCACATGAATATTCACCTATCAACACTCCTTGCTGATATGAACTCACTTCTGAGCTCTTGAGACTTTCCGATAGTCTCATTTCTTTCTCCCTGCCCACCTGGCAATTTGGGACTTCTTTTCTGCCCACCTGGCAGTCTATGATATCAACCGATCCCATCTCATTTCCCACCTGGCAATTTGAACTTTCAACACTGCTCCTCTGGCATCATACGATACCTCCACTTGATCTCTTTCCATTGCCTACCTGGAAACTTGAAAGTCGATTTCTGCCCACCTAACAATTTATGAGATCTTCATATGATCTCACCTCCTCCTCATCACTGAGGTGTCTCCCAACTTCTGGTTCACAAATTTGAATATGTTCCTCCTCCGTGTCACTGAGGTTTTCTAATTCCCTTAGCCACCTTCTCAACTCTTGTTGCTTCTTTATGGCCAACAACTTTTGAACAGACCATTTTGTCTTCCTGTTCATGGGCCACTCATACACCCAATGCACTTTTGCATCCTTCTTCATTTTAAATGCAAGCTTCTCCATTTTTTTTCTTATCTCATTGAGCTCCAGATCCATCTATGGATTGCATTTCTTCTTGCGGCCTTCTCTTTGACCACATCCATGGCCTTTAGTATCCATTTCCACCTTCTACCTTCCCTCCTGGAAAGCCTATGGATCACTCTACATCTGAGAGCATCTCCATATTCTTTCACAGATCACCTGGCTGTTAAATTTTTGTTGGTCTGCCCATGCAACAACCTTCTCACAGAGCATCAATACTCTCCCTTCCTTTCACCTGTTGTTCAGAGAAAAATTTGAACCTCTGATATCATATATTGTTACTAGATCATCTCCTTTCACTGTCTCCCTCTTGTCTACTGTCTGCAAACAAAATTCATCCTTTTTCCTCTGTCTCCTTTGTCTATTATCTCCAAAAAAAATCCCATTTTGATACCACCTGATGGTATCAGAGTATCTCCTGTTACCGTCTCGCCTTTTTTCTGCTGTCTGCAAGCAAAATTTCATTTCCTGGTACTACTCGATGTAGTCAAACCATCTCCTTCATCTCCTTCGCCTGAAGTCTACAGGAAAAAATTAAGCTCTTATACCACCTAATGCAGCCCCCCTGTTCCCCCATAGGGATACACGACCTCCTGGTCTTGGATCTCCAATTCCTGAGTCAATCGACTCTTTGAAACTTTAATGGTTTTCTTCTGTGACTAAACACAGGCCCTTTCAGCTTCTTGGTGCAGGTTTAATGGCACCCACAACCTTCCTTTTCACTCTCCCGCGAACTCAGAGTGTCGGATGTTAGCTCCTTTTTATGATAATCCCCCTCTTGATGTGACCTTGGCGATGACCACGCGATTGCGGGTGCGGTCACAAGCAGTTTGAAGTCAAAATAATTTTGGGCCTGCAATTCTCCTCAAGCCTCCACGTGTCCTCCTGAGGAAACCATGATTTGGATTGCGACCCACCCTCAATATTTTAAACACTGTGCAAATCTTGTCCCCACAATTCTACAGTATCGTCGATCTCACAATATTGAAAATACTATCTGAATCAATGGTTTAGATCTGTGCCTTTCAAACCTATGGACCAAATCTCCCTTCACGTATTGAGACTTCGCGTATCGGGACTTTGGGATGGCTCCCTCCTTCGAACCTCTGACTCTCGATTTCCCGATTTCCCAGTTTCCGAGTTCTTTGCTTACGTCAAATCGATGGTCACAAATCCTCTCATGATCTGATGGTTTAGACCAACTCGCGAGTTCACACATCGCGAGTTCTAACAACTTTGTTGTTTGACTTCCCTGAGTCGTGAGTGAGCAAAATGCTAATCGCTTTCCACCTATCTTTTCTTGATGGATGACTAGGGTTGTTGTGGCTCCCAGATTCTTAGGTATTCACCTCCTGACTTCTTTCTAATCTTTCGATGTACGTGGATCTCTACCACGTGTCCTCTCGATCCATCGGTCTAGAATAATTTCGCGACTTCACACTTTGCGAGTTCTTATAATTCTTCCCTTGACTTCTCCAAGTTGCGAGTCATCAAAATGTTGATCGCTTTCCACCTGTCTTCCAATGATGGATGGTTTCGATGATTTCAGGACTTTGGACTTCGTAGAGTCTACTCTCCTGTGCACTATCAAAGGGTTTAACCCTTGTGCACCTTCCTCTGTATCCAACGACTATTGGTCCACGCGCTTAGATCTAATGGATGAGATCTGATCTTCTCCTGCACTTACTCCTCATGTCTGTCTCTGATCTGACGACCTAGATCCTTTCTTCATGAAGTCGAAACTTCGCGACTCGAGACTTTCAGAAAGTAGCTTTCTCCACTCTCTCGACTTTCAATTTCCCAAAGTCCTCTAGATCTAACGGTCCATGGATATCGACACTTCCCCCTACGGGAATTTCCACCGCCTATTCAGGCTCTCGATGATCCTTTACCAAATAACTTGGCATTGTCCCTTCTGAGCTTTGCTCACTCTGAAACCTCGAAGGGGTTTCTCGACCTCTGCACTCCTTGCAAGATCCTTGCACATTGTTGTGCTATCTTTCTTGATCTTTCGAACTAACTCAGATTCTAAGGGACTCTTCCCTTTTGCATCTTTCACAAGACTTTTGGTGCCCTCTTGGCACATTCTGCGCTCAACCTCCTGAGCTTTTGAACTTGAAACAAGTTCCCTCTATGCGCGCTCCTTGCGCTTTGACTAGCCTTCAGATGACTGTCCTTCAACACTTTGTCCGAGTATTGGCTTGATGCACTCCTTGCACAAGTCTTCCTCTAGAGTGTTCAGTAACTCCGTTTCTCTCTGAACTCAACACAGAGTTCTTCCTCTCCATAGTTTCCCCTCTAAGGTATTCAGTAACCTTGAGGTCCCTATTTATATTGTTCTCACCCCGGTGCGCCCTCCTAGCACGTTCTTTCTGACTTTGCAGTGTTCAGATACACACTCCTTGCGCTGGCTACAAAACCTCAAATGTTTTTTCGTGCACTCCTTGCACAGCCTAATGAATCCAGAGAAATATAACAACTTCAACGAGGATAAAAGAAAAAATTATCCTATTGTAAATGAAGCTTATCATACATCCACATCATTCATTCATGAAATACATAAACACACTATATGCAGGAAAAACTGCTTTTCTATTATCTCTGTGTGTCTATACAAATGTTTACAAAAACTGGACTGCAATAGAGTCCTAGTTCTCTCAAGCTCTCCTAATCTAGCTCTATCCCGAGTTCTTCTTCTAAGACCTCCTAATATCTCCTTAGACCTCTCTAGAAATATCTCTCTCTCTCTCTTTTTACAAAAAAGGGTTCTACGATCTTATCCTCTTCACCGCCTTAGTGCCATCACTATCTCATTTAAGACACCATACTCCTACTGCTCATTACATAAATGAAAAGTCCAGATCTGACTCAGTCCAAGACCTACTTACAATCAACCATTTAAGGCGATCCTATCCACTACCTGTACAAAGGTATGGCTTGGATGTTATAGCCTTACAACGCAAATCCCCATGGGATAAGATTTCAAATTTAAAAATGGGAGGGTCAATGCCTCTCCCTTTCTCCATTGCGCGTCTATGTGTTGTCTTGTTGACGCATTTGCTAACGCATTTGCTAACGTGAAGGGATGCTCCTGCATCAGAAAGTGATTGGAGCTAAGTGCCAAACTCAAACCAATCTCCCTAAGTTAGATGAAGAAGGTTCCATTTGGTTGCAGCCACAAGCAGTCTTGGACCAGAGAGAGCATCGTCTCTGTCAGCGCACCATCAAGGAAGTATTAGTTCAGTGGAAAGATATAACTCCAGAAATCCTCACATAGGTAGAATAATATTTTTTCCATGTTAGAATAATAATATTTCCTCATTTCAAGCCTTGAGGGAAAAACTATTCTTCAAGGGGGAGGGCATGTTAGGGATCTAACCTCCTTAAATCCTCACTTAGGTAGAATAATATTTTTTCCATGTAATAAAGGCCAACATTTGTTAATAAGCCCTATTTAATAAATGGGAACAAATCAATGTAAGAAGACCTAATAAAAGCTTCTGCTTCTAGAAAGATCTTCCTCTAAAATATTCTTTAGAAGATAGAATTAATATAAATAAGAGTAGGAGGCATGAGAAAGCCTTGTCTTGAGAATTATTGTAATAGAATGTTGCTTGGAGGTTGCTCCCTTGAAAAGACAAGTGAACATTACTTTCTAAAAATAAAGGTATCATTTTTTTGTTGTGATTCTCTACATTTTATTGTTTCGTTGGTAATTTTTGAAGTATTTCTATTTTCTTCTTAATATAATAAATCTGGTAGCTAACAATATGTTTTCAAATATTAGCATCTGTTTGCTATCTTTCGTTTGATAATTTTAGTTTCATTGTTTATTCCACTCCAAGAAAGTTCATAGAAACTGTTGTCCCTAGTAGATTTCGGGGAGGGAACCCATTACACTCAAAAATGACAACAATTGTGAATGTACTCGGTAGGTGAAATCAGATTTTATTAACATACTAGACACCTTTGTATTTTGTAAACTTGTGTCTGAAGGTATAGGCATGATGGTTGTAACTTGCATATCTTGGATCTCATTATCATTATGGTTGTATTTCAAACTTATACTTCATTAATGATGGAAGTTCCCTCCATTATCATAATACATATGTGGAGAGCAAGATCCGTTATATGTGCGGAAAATGATAAGGTAAGGATGGTATGTACAACCATGTGTAGGTCTATTTACACTGAAAATAGATGGTGCTCGTTGAAGGTTGATCTCTGCCATGTTTTCTATTCTAAACTAGTGGTTGGGATACTTTACTTAACTGCGTAAGTAATTTGAAAGAACAACTTGATGTTCCACTCAAATAAAATAATATTTTAATTGTAATGTGATTATTTAATTTTTTAAGTTTTAGGTTTTTTTTTTTTGATATTATTTGTTTAATTTTGTTTGAAATTATGTGAAAAATTGTTGGATATTTATAAATTTGAATGGTTAAATTTGTATAATAAAATATTTAAAGAGTTTTTTTTTAGAAAGTTGAATTTATTTATATATTTAAAAAACATAAAATTACAATTTCAATAAAAATACCAAAACTTAAAAAGTTTAAACAATACTTTTAGTAAATAAGTATCTAAGTATATGACAAATTTAGGTAACCAAATTCCAATAAAAATATCAAAACTTAAAACTTTTAAACGATACTTTTAGTAAATGATTATATGACGAAATAGGCCCAGTAGAATGCCGTGCCGTGCCGTGCCGTATGGGACTAGCAGCATAGGTCAAGAACGAAAGCCAAGGGCACTCTTATTCGTCGTGAACAGATAAACTTTCAACAGTTTCTTTTTGTTTTTTATCCCCGGCTTTTAAAGTCTTTTGGTGTATGTCGCTTCAAGGTTGGAAAGCCGCCATGCCAGTCAGAGTCTGCGTGGTGCTCAGTTTTTTTCCAAATTTTGAGTTGGAATTCGTCTCCAACCGACGATTGAGAATAGTCGTGGGTATATATATTCAACACCTTTGTTCTTTTTTTAAATCATCAATTCGCCATTCACGGGTGTATATTCAACACCAATTTCCCCAACATATTTATCAATCCAAACATTCACGGCTTTATATTCTTTTCAAAATATTGTTTTTTTTAATTGGGTTGTTTAATTGTTTTAATTTTTTTTTTTGAATTTAGTCATATATTTACAGTAATCAAAACTTTTTATAATTATATTTATAATTATATTTTTAATGATAAAATGAATTCAACCTATTGAAAAACTTCTAAAACATTATATAAATTTAATCATTTACAATATCTTTGAATTTCAAATAAATATCCCATAAAAAAAAATGCCCCCTTTTTCCATTCACTAATAAATTCACATTTCTAAAATAAATGTCAAAAGCAGCCAGCGAAAATTTATTAGTCATCGGGAATGCTTTGACTGTATTTAGTAAGAGAAGAAAAAGCGCTCCCAAAACACAAAGATACGTTTTCTCAGCCCTAACAACTCCATTAAAATTGTAAAAAGTTTTGAAAACTCTTTACAATAAAGTTTGCTTACCGTTTTTCTATGTAGTTTTATTAGAACTCTTTTCAAAGGTATTATTTATGAGTATAAAAAAGTATTTAAAATTTAAAAAAATAATAATTTCAAAATTACATCACACTTAATTGAAATTAAAGTTATGATTTGACATACTTCTTTTGGATTTGAACTTATGATTTCCAAGGAGGAAACATATGTTCTTAACCATTAAGTCTATTTGAAAGTTAAATATTTTTTTGTCAAAAATTTATCCCACCTAAAATTTGAGATTCACATAAGGAGTTTTAAAACTCATATGTATTTTAAAACTTATATGTGAGATAATACATACCATATATGCATTTTTTCACTCACATTAGCAATGTGCTCTACAACTTTATGGTAGTGTTATGTTAAACAACTTTACATTAAAAAAAATTAAAGTAGACTCAATTGAAAATAATAATAATAATAATAAAAATAAAGTCTACTCAATTAAAAAAAATTAAACGTACCATTACATATTACATCCAAATCTTGATAAATCCAAATTTAAAATAAATATATGATCATATAAAAACATATATCATGTAAACCCATAATGTTAATTGTAAATTAATAATATAAAAGAAATCAATAATAAAAATAACAAAAGTCAGTTCTAATTTTATGTAAAAAAATTCATCAATACCTCGTCGGTGTTTGCTAAAACTACTATACCAACTATGCTCTTGAGAATAACAAAGTATTCATAACTTAATGTTACAAATGACTTTGGAGAATAAATTCAATGTTAAGAAATAAACATGATCTATAGTGTTGGATCACAACAACAACTTCAATATCAATCGCGAGGTACATGGTATCCTTGCAAATAGATTTAGGATTAGTGTGAAAATTATTCATGTGAAAAGAGAAAAAATAATACTTTCAATGAAATTAAAATCGACAAATTCTAATTGTATAGATTAATTAAGAACTCTTATGACAAATTATATCATGTGATTGAAAAATTGTTACCATGAACATTTAAATATATAAATGCCTTACTTCAAATAAAATGGGATGTGTTCTGAGTAAATATATAAATACATTTAAATATATAAATGCCTTCAAATAAATTATATATTAGATGTGTTCTGAGTGTAAGTTTCCGTCACCTTCACATCATTCCTTGCAAATATGTCCACTTCAAAAACAATAGGCCATAATTCCTTGCAAATTTGCCCACTTCAAAAACAATAGGTCATAAATACCAAATATGGGAGCAGCCAATATCGATCAATTTCAGGTATCAAATCAATGTTTTTATATTATTGATGAATATAATTTGATAGATTTGTACGCACATTTGCCATAAATCTGCCATGATCGAATACCTCATGACAAGATCAATGTGTGTTTATATTAAATAACAAGAAGGGTTGCAAAGGCAACAAGTCCCTGCCAAGGTTGCCGAGTTCAAGAGGAGACCACCTCGATTCCCGTGTCTTTATCCGATATGTTGATCAATTCGCTCTTGGTATTCAAGATTTTAAAACTCAAACGATTTATATGTTGGAGGTGGTCTCATTGTATTTATGTGTTTTTAATTTTCATGTAAATCTCATGTTCTAAATGTGTTATGTAAATTTCATGTGTTCTAAATGTGACCTCGAAGTTGGAGGAGGCGGAACATCCACCAATGTTAAGAAGACGGAGCATCCACCAGTGTTAAGAAGGTATGAGGTTACTATGATCGTGATAAGCATCCTCTTCTTATTCAACTTTAACATCATTGATAAAATGATATGAATGTCATCGTTAAGAACATCACCAAATGGATATTAATGAGCTGTAATGTATATCATAGTGCACATAAGGAATATCTGTAAATTTATATAATATATCGTGTATTTAAAGTAGCACATTTATGCACTTGAATCCACATGGAAGACGTTAATAACAATGGGATGTGAGATTATTTTGAGCATGATGACGAGTGCAAGTGGTTTGCTACTTCCATTAAATTTTGCCAAAAAGTCTCATCGAAGTTTGGAGCATCTTAATTATACGATATAGGTGTTGTAGTCTTACAATTATATGATATATGTGTTATAGTCTGACCAAGTTCAAACGTCAACATGGTGACCTAACCCTAACAGGTAACACGTATCGGATTTTGAGCAGTGCATCAACTTCCACTTGGTGTGTGTGCTTGCTGCCATCCATCACAGTCACCTAGGTTCGATGCCCACCAGGGATAAACCAAACTCCATTGCATTCACCCAGATGCGATGCATGTAATATTGGACAGGGTCGCCTAGTTATTGCTTAAGCCTGGATAGGATGTCGGTCACCTGGTTATTACATATGGTGATAATGCAACCTTGAACTTTAGACACCATAAAGAGAAGATGCTTGCTTAATCCTCGATAAGATGTTGATCGCCTGGTTATTGCATACGATGACAGTACAACTGTTAGGGTCCTAACCCGCACATAGGTAGAACATTATATTTGGATGTAATAAAGGTCAATATTAATAAGGTCTTTCAATAAAATAGAATAATGCGGATGTAAGAAGACCTAATAGAAGGTTTCTCTTCTAGAAGTATCGTCCTCTAGATGCTTCATTTTAGTATAAATAGGAATCGAGGGTATGAGAACCCTAACTTGGATATTATTGTAATAGAGCTCTGCTCAACTAGAGGTTGCCCCCTCGAAGAGGCCCTTGAACATTGATTTCAGATTCAAAGTGTTATTTCTGTTATTATTCTCTTATCATTTCAGTGCTATTGTGGTGAATGTTCTGGTTATATTGTTGTTATTCTGCCATTCTGCCATTTTATTTTTGTTCCACATACATTTTATACCCGGTATATTACAAGTGGTATCAGAGCACTTTCCTTGGCAGAAAGTGTGGGTTAATTTTTTTTCAGGGTCGAGACGTATTCCGACGTCTTTAAGCCACAAAAATTTGTCATTACGTGCATAAAACCGCGGTTGAGGGATTCATACACGCAAGAAATACAAGTGGTACTTAAGCTCACATCTGTTGGCCACCCTTGTAACCTTTGTTGGTACCCCTTTGAGTGGTAGCGCATCAGACAACACCTGTGTACGGATCGACCTACATTACCTGAAGCCGTCTTTAGATAAACTGACCGATCGCCTGACTACTATAGTGTCACCGAGAACAACACTCGGGAAGATACTCTCTAGTAGCTGGGTAGTCAAGTAGTACGGATAAGGGTACGGTCTATCCTCCTTAGTTAGTGCCCTAAGATATTGGGCCGAGTACTACTATTGGACCCCTCACGTATATCAGAGAGCTATAGCACAGGGAAAACCCTTGTCTGTAGAACCCTTGAATACCTAACCCTTGGGGACTGAAACATAAACAAATTAAAA
This sequence comes from Picea engelmannii, assembly GCA_009831015.1. Classification (NCBI taxonomy): domain Eukaryota; kingdom Viridiplantae; phylum Streptophyta; class Pinopsida; order Pinales; family Pinaceae; genus Picea; species Picea engelmannii. The sequence goes on from ML807219.1 coordinate 91,507, forward strand.
CAGACAAGATCTTTTTCCGCGCAACTATGTTCGGGTTGCCAAGTAAATACACATTTCTTTCTGGTTAAGCATTTGGGCATTTTCTCTCTGTAGTATTCTTCAGACCGAAGTATAAATCCGCAGGTGTAAAAAAAAAAAATGAGTCTGGAAATTTTTTCACCATTATTTGAGACCTCTTCCATTGGATTCATCTCTTCGCCCTTATCACATTCATCCATATCATTTTTCGGCAAAATTTTTGACCCCGCCTACTCCTTTTCAGTTCCCCCATCCTCATGGTCCATACCCGTAACCAAGACTTAGAAGCTCGCTTCAACACCTTGCAATCTGGTCTCATCGAAACCCAACAACAAGTGAAACAATTTAGTGCCAATGTTGCAGCCATCAATACCACCATGCAATCCTCAATGGAGGAAATCAAGCAAGACCTCACCACCTAGCTTGAATCAGTCTTTTCGACACTCTGCACCAAATTGCATATCCCTACATATAACCCTTCATCTTCCTCACCTCCACATCTTGAAGGTGACCATTCCTCTCATTCCAATAACTCTCGAAACCATCACTTTCAACGCGACTTGTGCCTGCCGCGGGTAGATGTGACCAAATTTGATGGCTTAGACCCCACTGGTTGGGTAACCCAAATGGAACATATTTCTCTTTATACGACATTACAGATGACTTGGCCAAACTCTAGTATGGTGTTCTCCATATAGATCAAGAAAGATGGAAATGTTGGCAATGGAGAAAAACCTCTTGTCAAGGGTATATTGCTTGGACACACTTTGTGGCAGAGCTTTATGAACGCTTTGACACTGACACCAACCATTTGGGTCGTTTGACAAAGTTGAAACAATTACGAACAATGGAAGACTTTATATTTGCATTTGAGCACCTAGCTTTTAGAACATAGGGCATGTATGATGCCTTTTTCTGAGAGTGTTTTATCAGCGGCCTCAAGGATGAGATTTGGGCCCATGTCCTCATGGCCCGGCCTCAGAGTTGGGTGGAGGATACTAAAAGAGCTAAAGAATCACAACAAGTTGTATCTTCTCAAAACCGAAAACCCTCCTTTATCCCTCATCCTAAACCAGTAAATCCCACTACTGCCTCTGCTCCACTAAAGATCCAAAAATTGACTAGGGCTTAAATGGTTGAATGCCAACTCAAAGGCCTTTGTTATAACTGTGATGACAAATATTTCCCAGGCCACAAGTGTAAAGAACAAAATCTTTTTATGCCCATCTCTGAGGATATTTCAGAAGTGGATGTAGAAACTCCCCTTGTGTCTGAATCACCTGAATCCACTGACATAACCCCTCCCTCAGACCCTCCTAAAGTAGAACTAGTCATTTCCCTCAATGCTCTCACTGGCTTCTCTGCTCCCCAAACCCTTAAGCTAATCAGTTACATCAAGCATCAAAAGGTCATTATTCTATTTGATAGTGGCAACACCCATAATTTTATTCATCGCCGCATTGCCCAAGAAACTCATTTCTACATCCATGCCGTCAATAATTTCCAAATCATGATTGCCAATGGTGGTTCCATGAAATGTGGAGGGCGTTGTGAAAATGTGCATCTCCAAATTGGTGACTACCACCTAAAATACCATATGTTTGCTATCGACATGGGAAGTTGTGACATTGTGTTGGGTGCAAACTGGTTAAGTACTTTGGGTCCCATTCTCATGGATTGTAAAGACTTAACCATGCAATTCGACCAGGAGGACCACCAATATAAGTTCCAAGGAATCATCGTCGGTTCACCTGAGATCATTAGTTCCCATCGCATGGAAAAGCTGCTCAAAAAAGGTCATTCTGGTGTTATCGCTCTACTTCATGCCATACAAGCAAAAGAGACACCCTCAGTCCCGCAAGACCTCCAAGCCATCATTTCTAAACATCAATTAGTCTTTTCCACTCCCCAAGGACTCCCTCCTTCTCGTGGTGTTCATGATCATTCCATTCCCCTTGTACCCAGAAACCTTCCTCCCAATATCCGTTCGTATCGTCACCCCTTTTCCCCAAAAATTGAAATTGAGAAAATGGTCTAGGAACTCCTTAATGCGGGCGTTATTCACCCTAGTATGAGCCCCTACTCTTCTCCTGTGGTCATGGTCCTGAAGAAAGAAGGTTCTTGGCGAATGTGTCCTGACTTTCGTGCCCTCAACAAACTTACCATCAAAGACAAATTCTCCATTCCTGTCATTGATGACCTCCTTGATGAATTGAGTGGCACCCAATTCTTCACTAAACTGGATCTTCATTCGGGCTACCACCAAATACGTATGAAAGAGGAAGACATTCCCAAGACTGCCTTTAGAACTCATGAGGGCCACTATGAGTTTTTGGTCATGCCCTTTGGCTTGTGTAATGCCCCCTCCACCTTCCAAAGCCTCATGAATCATGTCTTCTGTCCTTTTCTCTGCCATTTTTTCTTAGTTTTCTTTGATGATATCCTCATCTATAGAAAAACCTAGACATACCATCTTTCTCATGTGGATTGAGTTCTCCACGTACTCTCTCAACACCAACTTTTCCTGAAACAGTCTAAATGTGATTTTGGCGCCTCAGAAGTAGAATACTTGGGTCATCTGGTTGGCAAGGATGGCGTTAGGGTGGATACTAAAAAGATTGAATCTATGCAAGACTGGCCTCACCCAAAGAATCTTAAGATCTTGCGTGGATTTCTGGGCTTAATAGGGTATTATCGCAAATTTGTTAAGAATTATGGGAAAATTGCAACACCTCTCACTACTCTCCTAAAAAAGAAATCTTTCACTTGGACTTCAGCCACTGCCCAAGATTTTCAAACCTTGAAGATGGCCATGTGCACCACTCCAGTCCTTTCCCTTCCCGATTTCACAAAGACCTTTGTGTTGGAATGTGATGCCTCAGGGAAAGGAATTGGTGTTGTCCTTATGCAAGAGGGTCGACCTTTGGCCTTTACCAGCAAGCAACTATCTAAAAGGAATCTGGGCAAATCCATCTATGAAAAGGAAATGTTGGCTATTTTGCATGCCATTGATCTGTGGTGCCCTTATCTATTGGGGCAATGTTTCCAAATTAAGACAGGCCATCAAAGCCTCAAGTATTTTCTGGAACAACACATTTCCTCCCCAGAACAACAAAAATGGGTGACTAAGCTCTTTGAATATGATTATGAGATCATTTAAAAGAAAGACAAAGACAATGTGGTTGCAGATGCACTTTCCCGCAAATATGAAGATGAAGGATCCCTTTTTTCTCTTTCATTCATTGTCCCAGTTTGGCTCCAAGCCATTCGCCAGGAATGGCTACAAGATCCTAAAAGTTCGCAGCTGATCCAACAATTGTAGTCCAATGCTCCAACTTCCCCAGGGTATTCTAGGTTCCATGATGAATTTCGATACAAAGGCCATTTGTATTTAAGTAAACAATCAAAGCTTAAATCCACGGTACTTTCTGAGCTTCATGCTACACCCATCGCAGGGCACTCCGGGTTCACCAAAACCCATGACAGGGTCAAACGTTCCTTTTTCTAGGATGGTATGAAACAGGACATTCGTAATTTTGTCGTTGAATGTGATGTCTATCAACGCAATAAGGGAGAAACAGTCAAATCTCTGGGCACACTACAACCCCTCCCGATTCCACCTACTATTTGGAAGGATATCTCTATGGATTTTATTACTGGCTTACCCAAATCGGGAAATAAATCAGTCATCATGGTGGTTGTTGATCGCCTTTCCAAGTATGCTCATTTTTTCTCCCTTCAACACCCGTTTACAGTATCCACGGTGGCTCAAATTTTCATGGATTAGGTTTTCAAGCTTCATGGCATGCTGCACTCTATTGTTTCAGATCGTGACCCAAATTTCACAAGCAATTTTTGGCAAGAAATGTTCAAGATACAGGGCACCGAATTGCATCTCAGCACAACTTATCATCCCCAGACTGATGGCCAAATGGAAGTGGTCAACAAGTGTTTGGAAACATATTTGAGGTGTTTTGCCTCGGAAAAACAAAATCAGTGGGCTCAATGGTTACCCTTAGTTGAATGGTGGTACAACACTTCATACCATACAACTACATGCATGACTCCTTTTGAAGCAATATATGGACAGAAGCCACCTTCAGTTCTCTCATACTTACCAGGTGCCTCGAAGATCCAGGAAGTTGACCTAACACTTACAACTAGAGAGGCTATTCTCCTTACACTCAAAGAGAATTTTTTCATGGAATAGAATCACATGAAGCAACAAGCAGATCAAGGTCAATCTAAACGTCAATTTGTAGAAGGGGATCAGGTGTTTATTCGATCCCAACCTTACAAGAAAACTTCCCTCAAGGCCGAGCATTGTCAGAAGCTAGCGCCCAAATTTTATGCTCCTTATACTATTCTCAAGCATGTGGGACAAGTAGCCTATCAATTAGCTTTTCCCAGCCATTTGACACTACATCCTATTTTTCATGTTTCCTTCTTAAAGAAGGTGATTGGAGCTAAGTGCCAAATTCAAACCAACCTTCCAGAATTAGCTAAAGAAGGATCCATTTGGCTATAGCCAGAGGCAGTTTTGGACCAGCATGAGCGTCTCCTACGTCAGAGAACCATCAAGGAATTGTTAGTCCAGTGGAAAGATACAACTCTAGCAGATGCCACTTGGGAACCATCTACCATTTTGCAACAATTTGCTCATCTCAAGCCTTGAGGACAAAACTGTTTTTAAGGGGGCAGACATGTTAGGGTCCTAACCCGCACATAGGTATAACAATATATTTGGATGTAATAAAGGTCAATATTAATAAGGCCTTCCAATAAAATAGAATAAGGCGGATGTAAGAAGACCTAGTAGAAGCTTCTGCTTCTAGAAGGATCTTCCTCTAGATGCTTCTTTTTAGTATAAATAGGAGTTGAGGGTATGAGAACCCTAACTTGGATATTATTGTAATAGAGATCTGCTCAACTGGAGGTTTCCCCCTCGAAGAGGCCCTTGAACATTGCTTTCAGATTCAATGTGCTATTTATGTTATTATTCTCTTATCATTTCAGTGCTATTGTGGTGAATGTTTTGGTTATATTGCTGTTATTATGACATTCTAGCATTTTATTTCTGTTCCACATACATTTTATATCTAGTATATTACAACAACCTTGAACTTTAGGCACCATAAAGTGTAGAGGCATAACACTAGAGAGCCCACAAGTGACTTAGAATAATATACTCATGCTTCTTATGCTGTTGGTAAGTAATTGGATTCAGATATGCTTATAAAGGGTGAAAACTTCCATGTGTTTGTTTTCCTAGGATTCGATCTCATGAAATTTATGGAACGTTCTCGTATACTTCTATACTGTCGCATTTAAATTGTCATTGATTGGAAATCTGTTGAATCTTTGTTAACTGTAGTTAGGAATTCAATGTAGTGTGGTCATGAAGTAATCTTGCCACTTCAGGTTGTAGGTGGATCGGGGGTTTGGTCATTTCGAGGCTATGCATAATTGTGGTTTGAAGAAAATAAAATTATTCAGTGGAGTTGGGATCCAAAGGAGAAAGGGTATTTTGTTATCATATATTGTTTTGTTCTTATCCAGAGTTGGAAAGTCGTTCACTCACTCAAGCTAGAGGAGGAAGGAACCTGGGGTTTCTACTGAGGTGATTTTTGGTGTAATTATGTGGGAGGTGATCCAATGGCTGTGAAATTGCACTCCAAGCAACATATCCTTTTTTGTATTCTAACATTATTGTAAAAATTACAGTTTTTGAACTTCGAAAATTGGAAAACATGCTTCCAAAACATGGCGAAGGTGATCTTAAACACATTGATAGACGCTTTTCTAAATCTATACCCTTAAGAATTAATATGCACCATGAAGGTGTCCTCAGTTGCTTCATTTTTGAAATAAAATCATATTTGATGGCAATTGCTTCCTTCTAAAATCTTTACCATTGCAGACAACGTTTCTCACCCGCCCCGCATTTTTTTATGTATTCACAATGCAAGTAACTAGGAGTGGGAATGAATTCATAGTGAATCCTGAGAAGGGATTCATTTATGGATATGGAAAGGGAACATGAACGTTTATGTATATGGGAAGGAATTCATTTTTTAATTTGTTGTAGAACTTCATTATTTTTCTTTCTTGTTTGGATTTTGTAGGATCTTGGAAGAGTTCAGGGGGTCTCAGAAAGTGATGAAAATGCAGAGAACAAGAAACATAAGGTCGACCGTAGGCCTGTTTACACTAATTATGGAGCTCCCATGAGAAGATTCATAAATGAAGCATCTCACGTTGAGTTTGTTTCAGTCATCAAGAATCTCAAGGACCGTGTACCTCTAGATAAGGTGAAACAAATATTAAGTGAAAATGGGTAGATGATTCTGAATCTAATGAAGTCATTTCCCAAAGATGGTAAGCATGTATATGGGTGTTGGTCATTTTTTATGGTAGGAATTATTACCAGAATTCAATGTGACGTAGTACTCTAAATTTTTCCTATCATTTTTTCTGAGTTTGTCATTTCTCAAACAATAGCATGCTTAGACATAAATTATGTCTCAATTATCAAGGTTGGTCGCCACTCAAAGTAAGGGGGGAACATGTCAATCATGTTGTTCCTCCTCCATGTTCAAGTGCTAGGGTTAGTACTCTTTATGTTAGAAGTGGAGCTGCCATCAACATAAATAGAGTTCCAACAGTAAGAAAAAAAAAAATACAAGACACAAACAATTTGAAATTAAAAACACATCCAACCATTTTTTGAAAATTTTCATTTTGTTCTTAACACAAAATTTTCATTGTGCTAACTTACAAATTGCGATTTTAACTAACTTATGGATTGTTCTTTTAACTTATTTCCCATGTTAGCTGGGAGAAAGTGGAAGGTCAGATTGTTGAGGGCATCCTCAACTTGTTGCGGGTGACATTCCAAACACAAAGGGAACATGGACATGACAACTTGTTGTGGGTGACATTCCAAACACAAAGGAAACATGGACATGGTAGACGTAGCTAAGTAACCTCAGCTGGAGCATAGCACAAGAACATGGTGAGGGTAGACGTAAGGTTCACACCACCCTGTGTGAATTGTGCTTCTCTTTTACATAGTATTTTTATACAGAGTAGGTGCATAATCGATCTAGTGAAGAGAGGGAATTGGGAATACCACCATGATAGTGTATCCCTTTAATAGTTTAAGGGGATTAGTTTAAGGAGAATACCTAGGCTCACTGGCTCTATTCAGGTGTAAGACATGCAAGAGACTAGGTGCAAATGGAGGGCACTTGGCAGCTTCACCAGAGACACCAAACTGAGTTAAGTTATGCATGGGAAAACATGAAACATTTAATGTTGGGAATTAATGCTAACTTGAATCCCTTTAATAGTTTAAGGGGATTAGTTTAAGGAGAATACCTAGGCTCACTGGCTCTATTCAGGTGTAAGACATGCAAGAGACTAGGTGCAAATGGAGGGCACTTGGCAGCTTCACGAGAGACACCAAACTGAGTTAAGTTATGCATGGGAAAACATGAAACATTTAATGTTGGGAATTAATGCTAACTTGAAAGTTAGCATTAATTCACCTTGCTTCCTGAATATCTAGTTTATTAAGTTTCCAGTCTCCCATTTTCCAAGTTTGAAGCCATTTTCCTCGATATGAGGCCAAATAAGGCCTCAAACTTAAAAATTACAGAAAAATACATAAATGTGAATTGCAAATTGTATGAAATTAGTAAAACTTTGGTGTAAATGCTCTATTTCCATGCAGGTATTAATAGATATAAGGAAAATCAATTACTAATAGTCCCTGTTGAAGGGACTAATAAAACTATATCAAATAGTATAATTTATAAAAACATATTAAGCAAACAAAACATAATGAATTATTAAGGATTATGCATATTTATATTTACTAAAATTATATCAAATAATATAATTTAAAAAAATATATAAAATATTTTAGCAGTCAAGTTGTTGGGTAGATGGGTTTCTTGTTCCAACAATTTGTTCATTCAATTTTATTAGTAGGTACACTAATCAATTAATGTAAATGTGTTTCACTAAAAACCTTAAAAATATATTATTATTATTATCATCATCAATTAAAATAGATGATTCTTATTCTTCTTCTTATTATTATTATTTAAATTTATGATAAATCATTTATTCGTTCAATTTTATCTATATATACACTAATCAATTAATATAAATGTGTTTCACTTAAAATTGAACCTTCTATTTATTCAATTTTATCAATATGTACACTAATCAATCAATGTAAATATGTTTCACATAAAAAAATTTAGTTTTTCACAAGTGAATACTATTCTTACATCAATTATTATTCTTACATCAATTATTCGTATTAGTTAATTAACCTTGAATTATTGGTATTAATTAATTAGCCTTGCACAAGGTTTATGGATTAAAATTTCCCAAATAAAGCTTTTTATGATTGGTTATGTTATTGAGAATTTCTAACATATAGAGGTGGCAATGCAATATGGATTAAAATTTTCCAAATAAAGTTTTTTAACATTGGTTATGTTATTGAGAATTTCTAACTTACATTTAGTGGTGGCAATGCAATATGTACTTGAATATTTAGGTTTTTTTTAAGTGATGCGTCCATTTCATCAACGTGGGTTCCTAAGTAATTAAATATATTAATAATATATTTATACATATTTTTTAGATCAGAAAAATGATAATGGTTAGAAATTCTTTTTAAAATATTTAAGTCTAATGGTAATCTTCCTATAACGCTATCCACACTCCTGATCCTTGAGTCTTTCCTTATCTGATGCTAATGGTGGAATTCCTGTAACACTATCTACACTCCTCACACAATCTAGTATATAAAGATCCCTAGTCCACATTCAATTCAAAATCTAGTATATAAAGATCTCTAGTCCACATTCAATTCACAATCTAGTATATAAAGATCCTTAGTCCACATTCAATTTAAAAAGAAACAAGTGGAGTTGCGAAGGACAGCAGCCCTGCCAATTGTGGTACAGTAAATCTGTGTTCACGAGTGTGAGGTATTGAGAGTAAATTTATTTTCACGAGTGCGAGTTCTGCCAATTGTGGTAGAGTAAATATGTTTCCACAAATGTGAGGTATTGAGGGAAGGTACGTGGACGATCTAGGGTTTGAGATATTCCAACAGATTGTGGTAGAGTAAATATATTTCCAGGAATGTGAGGTATTGACGACAGGTACATCGATGATCTTTGGTTTCAGATCCTCCAGTAGAGAATAGTAAAAAATGATGATTTTGAGTGTCTCCATTCACTTTTTTATTTCTAGAACATGGCCCATTCAGTTCCTCCCTTTTGAGTATAAGCACAACCATGAACAGAGGCATCATAGTAAGCGCTCCTTCACTTGGTTCCACATTTAGATTAAGAGCCATTTGATCCAAGAGTAGCACCACGGTAAGTGGGAGAGGTTAGAGAAGGAGAAACAGAAGCACCAAAAGTAACGCTTTCAATGCCAATTCCATTTTGAAAGCCAGTGCCAAGTGCCTTCCCTTCCTATATTGCTACCAAAGAAGTCTTTGCCCCGGCTAGTGGTGGTGCTTCCACTCAGTACACTGAATCAATCGCTTCTTTTGAAGAAATCCCTTTCCCATGTTACATAATTTATTCGAGGGGTAGGTTGGTGAGCTCCAGGGCTTGGACCCTTCTCATTGGCGTGAACTCATAGGTAGAAGGATTGAGACGTCCTCGTACCCGCTCCCTTCTTTCTGCTCAGAGAGGAGGGTCTCTCCTCATACGCCATGATCCGGGGGATTATATTAAGGTTGTGGGCATGACTTAGCACATCTCCCATCCCCTTATTTTGGTAAGTATATTATTTCTAAAGCATATATAGAATTTTTTTTGTTCAGTCATACTAGTAAATTTTTTTTTAAATATACATATTTAGAGAATTCACTGTGGTGGAGAAACAAGATGCAATTTGCGTTCTTTATTTGGAGAAATTTGCATCTGAAAATCTATATAGGATGCATTTAGAAAAGAGAAGAGACGGAAAATAGATCAATATTTACTCAAAAATATATTTCTCTAGTCTTCGGGATGGGTGCCTTCCTACTACACCGAGCTATCCTTTGCTGGAAATATTAATTACAACTTGTGACATTCACACTCATGGAAAACATAGTTGTTTAGTTGGTCTTACACATCAAGAAAGAGTGTTAGTAGGAGTTTATTAATGAGCCAATCTTTATCTTTTACGAGCTCTGTTATGCATATAAGAGTCAATCGAAATTTAGTGTTGTCTTAATTTTTTTTCCAGTTAGTTTTACTTTTACAGGAAGTTTTGGTCTTCAGTCTTTATCTATATATGTTTGAGTATGTAGGTAGTCGAGAGACACAGACAAAGAGAATAGAGTCGATAGTTAGCAGTGGCAACAGCTGTAAGGAGTCAAGAAGTTTGAGAGCTCAAGCTCTGGTTTTGCAAGTTTGCAGAAGTTTTTTCAAAAGTTGTTGGAGATGGAGCTCAACATAGTTTTGTATTATGTATTAGCGCACAATGCCCAAGTTCTTAATATCAAGTATTTTATGTGTTAACATATTCATGTGTATTTCTGAGTTTTTGTTGAGAAAATATCTTCTCTCTGTTTATGGTCAAGCTTAAGTTCATAGTTTATGTGTTGAGAGTAGCACAATGACAATAAATTGTTTGTTAAGCGTTATCATCACAATGTGTAGCCATTTGAGCAGTCTGACAGCTACGCGGTAAGTCCTAAGAGTTTAGTGACAAAAGAATTTAACTGCACAGTCTTTCGCAACTGCGTTGCACAGAGTTTGTCTGGGGTATGTAGATCCAAGATTTTGTATCAGAGCAGGTTTATCAGAGAAACAACTCTGTTGTAAGGTTAAATATGGATTCTACTTCAAATATACAACCTCCCACTTTCACAAGAAAAAAAATATGAGTTATGGTCCTTGACCATGAAGGCGTTATTTCGGGGTTAATATGTATGGAAGATAGTCAAGAATGGCTATGTGGAACCAACAAATCATGCAACATACTATTGGGTATGTTTTATATTCTTTGCATGAGTAGTAGTGTCTGAGCGTCTACGCCGAGCGTGCAGGGGGGTTAGAGGGGCGGAGCCCCCCGCGCAGGGGTTCTGTAAATTCTAACCTTGTACAATATCTACTGCAAACTGATATTCAGAAAATAACAGAAAAGATACAATGGCAAATACAAACATTACATAGAGATTTTTCACCTGGAAACCCAAACCGGGAAAACCAGCATATATTATATTCATACAATTGT